>QLPC01012152.1:58158-72847 GCA_003314055.1 Lactifluus hygrophoroides
TCAAAAATTTTTCCTTCCAGGACACGAACCCTAGTGCTGCTTTACATGCACATGAAGCACCGGCTACAGTGCAAAAATTCCTCTTCTGGCGCGCTCATTGGACGCGTCAAAAACTGGGGTCGCCGGGCAAGCCCGATCGGAGTCTCGTTTCACGTGACTCTGTCTGGCGGACACCGCAAGGGCACGTGGTCGACAGACCCTGCTGCTTTCGCGTCGTCGCGACACGATGATGGTGAAGGTTTCGTCATGGTTCCTCTGCGACCTATCTCCTACGCATAAAGCACCTACGAATCTTGGACACTTCTAAACACATATCTACGGCCAATATTCAACACCATGTAATCCGATCGAATCTATATTATACACACTTTGTACCGGACTGTAACCATTCCAAATCTCTGTAACATTGACACAATTTTCTTTACATTCTGCCTATGCCCGAGTATTAAATTCCCCTGCGCTCAAGAAAGAAAGAAAAAGCGCTCATAGGGATGTCAAGAAGCCAACATCAGCTACGTGCCGTAATGTACAAAGTTCACCCTACGCTCAAGGCTCACTCGCTTCTCTCGCCTCAGCCTCTGTACTGTACAACATCACGAAGCGCTCGAGCCGACCTTTCATAATACAACAACGTCTGGTCTTCGCCGTGGAAGATCGACTTGAAGAAATATTCCGCCTGATCCCGCCCGTCCTCGTCTCCCATAGCTCACATTATCCCAACCACGCTCCGAAATGTGTTGGATCGCAGTGGTGAGGTGCAATGTCTCGTCGGCGATGCTCCCTTCTGTCAGCTCCACGGCGTGGCAAGCAGATAACAGCGCGAATTCAGCATGCGGAAGTCTCTACAAAGGACACGTCAACCTGTAAGTTATCATTCGTGTCAGTTCTGAGTTCCCCTGACGCGCAACTCGTTCAAAGAGTTGCGTAGTTATCTCAAGGATATCCCATTTCGCCCATCCCACATGTTGAGTCGAACTTGAGGAGTCAGCGCGGTTACTAGTACCTTCAAGATTGCTGTCGATGCCTTCGCGTTGTGGAAGATCATTTCTCCTCACTCGTAATTGTGCGCGACAAATCTTTACACCGTGACGACGAGTTGACCAAATGTATGAAGGTCCGGGGCCATTCGACTCCCCGTTGAGCTCCTTCAGGACATCTTCCTGCTTTTCGCAAGGACCTACGAGTCAGATAGACACCATCATCCATCCCATCACCCCGAGTAGATCGCAGTGACGCATGTTTGCCGGTTCTGCCGCTCCGTCGCGCTTGGTCTGCATGTCCTTTGGACCTCGATCACAACCGGGCTTTCCATCTCGTGGGCCCAAGCAATGACGGAGCGCTCTGCGCCACTCCCCATCCACGTCAACATCCGCATCAACGCCTCATCGGCCTCATTCATAGATGGCACGCACCCGCTCGCCGCTTCCGAACTGCTCTTCGCCGCATCAAGGATACGCACTCTCCGTCTCGTCGGGCTCCGCAACGACATGCTCCGCGTACTCGATCATTTACGTAGCCCATCACCGCTCAAAGCTCTCGACTCTTTCATTATCGACAGCGGGGTACCCGTCGAGCTTCCAGAAGCGCTTTTTGGTGGCAAAGCGTCCCATTTGCGATGTCTCACGTTCGGATCTGATATATCCATCCCCGTGCCGCTCTGGCTACTCAAGAGCATCGCAGAATTCACGACCTGTGCGGACGTAGCGCTTCCGGAGATGTTGGAGGTACTCCGTTCGATGCCCATAGTCGAAGTCCTGAGAGTACAACATCCTCGTGTGGTGCAGGAGGAGCCCGAAGGTCCTGGTCCCACACCACCTCGTGTGGCGCTACCTAACCTCAAACTGATTTCCTTCCAGAATAGGACCTTGCGCCGCTTCGTGGTGCTTTCTATGGGCCGTATCGAATTTGGATTACTGGACAAGCCCTTTCACGGCGATGCGAGGACTCGTCCCGCGCGATTCTATCTCAGGCAGGGAAGACGGGGATTTGAAAGTGGCGCGCGTTACTGGTGGTCCCGCAAGGGGTTCCTATACCACATGGATGCGGTCAGCCTCGGCTCCGGCTACCTCCACATCGCAGGACGATGCGCTCATCCTTTTCCAGATCGATTGGGCGAGGAGTCCCATGGACCCGCGCAGCGAGACCCTGCTCGAGCACTCGAACCCATTCTTCCATCTGTCCACCCTGTGTGCGCAGCTGCGCTTGACGTATGTGCAGACACTTACCACCGAGCCTGACGTAACACAACTGACTGATGATGTGGGGACACTGATGTCGATGATGCACCGGTAATTGCTCCTATAAGCGTTGCCCTCTGTTCAGGGCTTACGACCCCATCGAGGTACATCATCACTTCTCTCCTCAATTTCTGCCCATTCCCTCCTTTCAAATGTTCAGAAATTCTACATTGTCTAGTGCACCGTGAAATAAATGTCCGAGCAGTCGGACCACGTCATTCTCTCAAATCTCAAGAGATTTACCATGCGCGCATGGAGGTTTCCAAGATCAGCTACCGTGGCTGGCGATGTCCAGAATATGGGAGAGGAACTTGTTGGGTTGTTACGTAGCCGGTATGGCCTAGAGGTGATCCTCGTTGTTTATAGAGTGCTGGCGCGTTGTCGGTCATGCGGAAGCGGGCTCAAGTGGGGATATAAGGTGAATGGATATATGTGTAACATAATTTGTAAAGGTTTCATCAAGCTCCCTATCACTACGCGTATGACCTACGTATCGAACGTGTTTGACAAGTCTTCAACGAGCTTCAACACTATCGTACACACATCCACAGCCCATCCACAGCATCATTCATGCGAACGGATCAGTATCATACACTCCCGTAGTGGAACATAACGCCTCCTAATCATCGTGTATCTTGTAAAATCCATATACTTCCCTTCACATCTGATGATCTGATTATACGAGTATGTTAGGCTCATGTGGCCTTTGCGGAGAGAAGATTTAAATCACTCACATCAGAAATCAAGAAACGGCCATCAACTAGGCGCCGTAGTGCACAAAATTTACCCAGCGCTCCAGGCTCACTCGCTTCTCTCTCCTCAGCTTCTGCACGGCATCCCGAAGTGCTCGAGCCGACCTCTCGTAGTAAGGCAACGTCTGGTCTTTGCCATGGAACATCGACTTATAGAAATATTCTGCCAGGCACTTCCCATCATCGTCCGCCATAGCCCACATTGTACCCACCACGCTCCGAAATCCACAGTATTGGACCGCAGCGGTGAGATGCAGCGCCTCGTCGGCAATACTCCCTTCTGTCAGCTCTGCCGTGTGGCAAGCAGATAACAGCGCGAATTCAGCATGAGGGAGCCGAGACCGGACAAGGTCAAGGAGAGTAAGACGGTTGTCGTCACGAAGCTTGAATGATGCATCAAATGGCCTTCCTGTTTCTAAGAGGCCGTGGCATGCGAAGTGAGCGAATCGATGATGTCGAAGACCTTCTGTCGTAGTCTCTGATGATGCGTCATCTAAGACTTGCTTCGTGATTGTGTTCCCCGAAACACGTTTGATCATATCTATCTCTTCCGTCACTCCAGGGAGATTCTCCTCGGGCGGTGCGATGACAAGTAACGAAGGTGGATCCGATGTATGTATGTCAGCTTCACGAGACTTGATGAGTGCGGAAAGCGTCGGGGTATATGAAGATATATACAGGTCCGAGAAATACTTCTTGACGTTGTCATTCGAAGGGATGGGACCCATAGCATGAAGGGGAAGAGTGCAGAATACGGATGTAGGGCACCACCAGACGCGCGATTGTTCAGGAATGTTCAACTCGCGGAGCCTGTCGAGGACTGGCTGGCCAACGAGCTGATAAAGGGTGTTGAGGGCAGAACGTAAGGCACGGTTATACTTCTTTGATTCTAGAAGGTATTTGTTTCGCGTGTCCAATAGTTGATCTGCCAATTCATTCGCTCTCTCGTAAAAATCGTTGGCGGTGGTGATAAGGGAAGGATCGGAGTCGTGCAAGATGATGAGGATATCTGACCGGTATCTGCAATGATTGATTATAATGACGGGACCTCGTGAAGCGGCAGAGCGGAGGGTGTCAAATGATAGAGCCTTTAAGACGCCCTCAAAGCCTGGTAATCTTTGGATTTGTGAAATGAGCATATCACGGCCATCTAAGAGCACCTGTCGCCTCTGCAAGAAGCGGCTAAGCGGGTCTGCCCCTCCCCCATCTTGAACTGTGACAGCATCAATATCTTCATGCCCATCTGGTGGGATGGATGTCATTAGAGATTCGAGTTCTTGGTTGATGGCCGTGAGTTCGGATGCTAAGGTAGGGTGTGTGGCGGAAAGCTGATGGATTGAAATGCGAAGGCCATGCATTTCGGACCATAGTAGGGCTCTCCCCTGTTCGAGCGCCTCGATCGCTTGCCTCAGTTGATCCGCTTCGACTCGATAAGATGCGTATGCCAATGGCATTGCGTTAGCTTCTCGAATGTCGACAAGGTGAGCATGCTGTGTACGGAGAGTGGGCGCAAAAACAAGGGAGCTTTGCATGCATGACATTGCAGTTTCGTATGCTATCGAGATGGAGGGATGTCGGGAAGTTCGTGCGAGAGTTGCCCACGTGCACGAATATTTCAGTTTGTCGGGTGGATTTGCATTTTTGTCATCGATACACATACGAAGCAAATGTATCGCTTCGTCTAAGTCGCCTTCATTATGAAACAACTTCCAGCGTCGAACAAAGCATTCAGACAGGGTACCAACCGCCCCGCGGAAGATATCTGCTTGGATACTCTGTGTGTTAAGAACATGGCCAAGTAATGAAATTGACTCCTCGAGGAAAGAAGTCTTGGGATTGAGCAGGAAGGCATGAAAGAGAACCACACCCAAGAAGACAAGACTACCGTCTCTGGTGCCACCAGGTTGAGTCGAAGCGGCCTCCATCTGCGTCCATTCGATACAACTTTCTAAGTCTGACATGTCCTTAGTACGGCGAAATTTGGTATGATACCAGTCGGAGAGTGCACGAAGGTATTTCACATAATCAGGTGTCCCTGGAAGTGTATCAGAGAGAAGATTCTCCAGATGATGAATTTGCTGCTCGATTGTCATCGTAGAACAACCAACTCGAATATCCCGTCCGCTATCCCATTGCACCGATATTTCCTCGGATGCGCCTGTGAGCGGGAGTGATGAATCTGTGACCTCTTGTGAAGTAGAGAATGTAGCTCGCTGGGGATCTCCCGAGAGATAAAGGTATCTGTCGCGATTCTCTAAAAGCTCTGCTAAATATTTGGTCAAAGTAGAATGATTGTCGTCTCCAGGGGAAAAGTAGGGAAGAGCGTTGCGGACGCGAGATATTGCATTCTCCATATATTCCCCACTTTCATAAATGTGTAACTGGGTTGTAGCAAGACATGCCGCACTGAATAGTGCATTCGTCCACTCTGGATTCGTCCTGTCTCCTCTTCGGGGATGATTAGCAACAACATTGTCAAATAGGACCATTGCTTCCTTAGAGTCTTCAATGGAGTGGCTTTGGTGGAAGCGGACGTAGATAGTTTCAGCTAATGCCATGGAAGCGCGGTGAGATCCTGGTGGGCACATCTGGATGGCTTCCTTCATATATCTAATCACGTGATCTGTCGTTTCTCCTAGGCCGCTTTCGAGTGTGTGTTGCATGACGCAATCGCGTAAGATGGTCATGTCGTTGATTAGGTCGTCTCCAGAGATATCTGAGGTTTGGAGCTCGCGGGACAAGACTACAATTTCCTCGATGGTCTGCCTCGCTGTGCCCACGTCCAATTGCGCTTGATAATACAACGCCCGAACAAGCTCAAGAATTACTTCCTTGCGGGAGAGATTGAGGGACTTTAGGAGCAATTCTGAGTTTCGGAGGTGACGGAGATATTGAATAGAATATGTGATATCTTTGAGCTGTCCTGTTTGGCCGAAGCGAATTCGAAGAATGCTTGCGAGGAAAAAAAATGACAAAACCCTATCTTGATGCGCTTTAAAAGAGTAAGGAGGATAAAGAAGAGATTCCGTTAACGGAATGATGAGCTTATTGAAGTCATAATTTCGGTCCGATGGCTCCCAGCGGTCGTATCGCGCAAAAAAGAGAGAGCGGAGATACCGATGACGCTCAGGATGCGAGTAGGGGTGCAAAGCAAGCCAGTTCTGGAGTTTTTTTATGCGATCATCAGGTTTTGAGGTTGAATCTAGAAGAGTACATGGTTTATGAGGACGAGACCGTGAGGATATGAACTTAAACGATGGTGTTGGATCCAAGCCATACCTTCCTTCGTATCCATGATCTGCGAAAAATAGAACGTAAATCAAACCCGAATTCGTTTTATGAGTCGATTCGATGGAGATGGATAGCTGTGATACTTTGTTGATGATGAATAGACGACAATACCGGACCACAAAGACTGCTGTGTGCGGTGGCAGATGCGCCGTGACGACCTGTCCGTTCTGCCGGGCCGGAGTCGTGACGGTGTCACGTCGGTGTGTCAACTGGCCTTCCTTTATTGAACTGGACATTATCTTTATCTGTCAGTCAGAATAGTAAACTGTCGTCAACTCTTCCCAAGATTTGGTTCCTCTCTGACCCATGGTTGAAAAGCAATGCCGCCACTTCAATTGACCGCCAGTGGGAAAATACACCATCTCCCTCAATTATTTATCATTCCCACCTACCTGCACGGTTTGCACGCCGAGCTTGCAACATACTACCATCTCGAAGCATTGCCATCAGTGCAACGTCTACAGATCCACGAGTACCTCCTCTACTCTCTCCGCGATTTCTGCCCATTCTCCCCCTCGGAAGTTCTATGTTGTCCAATGTACTACGAAATAGACATCAGAAAAGTCAGACGATTTCATCTGCGGGAATTCTAAGAGGCTTGCGATGCGGTGTCTCAAAGTCAATGTCCCTCGAACGAAGATATCGCGAATATGGGAGAAGAACTTATTGGACTCGTATGTAGCTGGTGTGGCCTGAAGGTGATCCTCATCGACTGGATGCTGGAGCGTTAGAGACGATGCAAGAACGTGCACAAGTAGACATCGGAGATGAATCGGTATATCGGCATATGTCTGCCAGTGAAGTAGTCCATAACAGATGCATACATACACATAGGGCGTTTTCAACAAGTCGTAAGCCGTGAGACAAGTAATGATACATATGCACAATCTAAATGCACCATCACGTGCAACCGAAACTATGTCGTGCACTCCTTATCTTGATTGTAACGTTTCACAATTCATGTATACTTGACGAAATCTCTTTACATTCTGCCAGGTGCAAGTGTTAGGTTCATGTGGTCTCACGCGGAGAGATTAAAACCACTGACTGGGAACATCAAGAAACGAACATCAGCTACGCGCCATAGTGTACAAAATTTACCCAACGCTCCAGGCTCACTCGCTTCTCTCTCCTCAGCCTCTGCACAGCATCCCGAAGAGCTCGAGCCGACCTCTCATAGTAAGGCAGCGTCTGGTCTTCGCCATGGAACATTGACTTGTAGAAATATTCTGCCAGGTATTTCCCATCCTCGTCCGCCATCGCCCACATTGTACCCACCACGCTCCGAAATCCACAATATTGGACCGCAGCGGTGAGATGCAGCGCCTCGTCGGCAATGCTTCCCTCTGTCAGCTCCGCCGTGTGGCAAGCAGATAGCAGGGCAAATTCAGCATGCGGAAGTCGAGATCGGACGAGGTCGAGGAGAGTAAGACGGTCGTGGTCACGAAGCTTGAATGATGCATCGAATGGCTTTCCTGTTTCTAAGAGGCCATGGCACGCAAAGTGAGCGAATCGATAACGTCGAAGGCCCTCCGTCACATTCTCTGACGTTGCATCATCTAAGACTTGTTTCGTGATCGAGTTCCCCGAAACCTGTTTGATCATAGCTATCTCTTCCCTCACTCCAGGTAGAGTCTCCTCCGGTGGCGCGATGACAAGTAACGAAGGTGGATCCGATGTGTGTACGTTAGCTTCACGAGACTTGATGAGTGCAGAAAGCGTCGGGGTATATGAAGATATGTACACGTCGGAAAAATACTTCTTAGCGTTGTCGTTCGAAGGGATTGGGCCCATAGCATGAAGGGGAAGAGTGCAGAATACGGATGTAGGGCACCACCAGACTCGAGATTGTTCAGGAATGTTCAACTTGCGGAGCCTGTCGAGGACTGGTTGGCCAACGAGCTCATAAAGAGTTTTGAGGGTGGAACGTAAGGAGCGGTTATACTCCTTTGATTCGAGGAGGTAGTTGCTTCGCGTTTCCAATAGCCGATCTGCCAATTCGTTTGCTCTCCGGTAGAAATCGTTGGTGGTAGTGATTAGGGAAGGAGGGGAGTCGTGCAAGATGATGAGGATATCCGACCGGTATCTACAATGATTGACTACGATGACGGGACCTCGTGAAGCGGCAGAGCGGAGATTGTCGAACGATGGAGCCCTCAAGAAGCCCCCGAAGCCAGGCAATTGTTGAATCTGTGAAACGAGAATATCACGCTCATCCAAGAGCATCCTTCGCCTCTTCAGGAACCGGCCAAACGGGTCCATCCCTCCCTCTTCTTGCACCTTGACTGCGTCAATATCTTCATTTCCATCTGGCGGGATGGATGTCATCAGCGATTCGAGGTCTTGGTTGATGATCATGAGTTTGGACGCTAGCGTAGGGTGGGTGGTGGAAAGCTGATTGATCGAAATGCGAAGGCCATGCATTTCGGACCATAGTAAGGCTCTGCCCTGTTCAAGCGTCTCGATCGCTTGTTTCAGATGACCCATTTCGACTCGATAAGATATGTAGGCCAATGGCATTGCGTTAGCACCCTCGATATTAACGAGGTAGGCATGTTGGGTATGGAGGGTAGGCGTAAAAACAAGTGAGTTGTGCATGCATGACATGGCTGTCTCATAGGCTGTCGAGACGGAGAGGTGCTGATGTATTCGCGCGATATCCACCCAGGTGCATGCATATTGCAGTTTGTCCGGTGGGCTTGTATGTTTATCGTCGATACACATTCGAAGTAGACGTATCGCTTCGTCTAAGTCCTCTCCATTGTGAAGGAGTATCCAACGTTGGACAAAACATTTAGAAAGGACATTAATCGCGCGGCGGTGAACATCTCCTCGTATACCCCGTGTTTTAAGAACATGGCTGAGCAACGAAAGGGACTCCGCAAGGAAGGAAGTCCTGTGATTGAGCTGGAAGGCATGAAAGAGAGCCATACCCAAGAACATAAGACTAGCTTCCCTATCGACATCATGTGGAGCTGAAGCCACTTCTATCTGCCTCCATTCAATGCACTTTTCCAAGTCTGAGACGTCGTCAGTATGACTAAACTTGGTATGATACCAACGAGCAAGTGCACGAAGGTATTTCACATGATCAGGTGTCCCCGGAAGTGTGCCTGAGAGAAGATTCTTCAGGTGATGAATTTGCTGCTCGATCGTCCTCATAGAAGAAGCATCTCGAATAACCGGTGCGCTATCCCACAGCACCAATCTCTCCTCTGATGTTCCTGTGGGCGGGAATGATGAATCTGAAACTTCCTGTGAAGTAGGGGAAGTAGCTCGCAGGGAGTCCCCCGTAAGATGAAAGTGTTTGAGGCGCTTCTCCATAAGCTGTGCTAAATATTTGGTCAAAGTGGAATGATTGTTGTCCCTGGGGGAAGAATAGGCGAGAGCATTGCGGACGCGAGATATCGCATCCTCCAAATATCCCGAAGTTTGATAAACGCCTGATTGGATCACAGAAATGCCTGCTACATTGAATAGTGCGTCCATCCACTCTGGATTCGTTCTGTCTCCGCTTCGAGGATGACTAGTAACAACATTGTCAAACAGAGCAATTGCTTCCCGAGAATCTTCAATGGAACGGCTTTGGTAGAAGCGAGCGAAGATAGTATCAGCCAATGCCATGGAAGCGCGGTGAGATCCTGGTGGGCACATCTGAATGGCTTCCTTCATGTAGCTGATCATGTGATCTATCGTTTCTCCGGGCCTGCATTCGAGCGCAGCATTGACGACGGAATCACGTAAGGTGATTATGTTGTAGATCAGGTCGTCTCCGGAGATACCTGAGGTTAAGAGCTCATGGGACAAAGCTACCATGTCCTTAATAGTCTGCATCGCAGTGCCTGCGTCCAATTGTGCCCGAACACCCAACGCCTTGACAAGCATGAGAATGACTTTGTTGCGGGAAACATCGAAGGACTTTAGGAGCAAGTCGGAATTTCGGAGATGATAGAGGTATTGAATAGAATAAGTAACATCTTCGAGCTGTCCTGCATGCTGGGAACGAATTCGAAGAAGGCATGAGAGCATAAAAAAGGACTGAACGATATTTTGATCGGTTTCAAGGAAGTAAAAAGGATGAAGAAGAGCCTCCGTTAAGGGAATAAGGAGCTTGTCAAAGTCATACTTTGGGTCTGATGGCTCCCAGCGTTCATATCGTGCGGAAAAGAGAGCGCGGAGACAGCGATGACGCTCGTGATGAGAGTAGGGGTGTGAGGTGAGCCAGTTTTGGAGTGTAGTGATGCGAGCATCAAGTTTGGAAGTTGAGCCTGGAAGAGAGCACAGTTTGTGAGGCATGTGAGGACGAGATGATATGAAACGATGGCTGTTGGATCCAAGCTATACCTTGAGGGATGTCCATGACCTGCATCCAATAGAACGAGAGCAAAGTTTGGTTTCGTTCGACTTGACTGAGGTCGATGCAGATAGACAGCCGGAGTACTTTAGGGATGACCCCGATGGCGCGATGACGAACAGACGACACTACAGTCCATATGCGCGTGCGAGTCCCGCTCAGCCGGTCCGCGCGCCGGTCCGCAGCCGGGATGGTCGCAACCGCAGGTCAATGGCGCTCTCAGGCTCAGGTTGACACGTTCGCCCTGCACGCATTCCGGTCCTCGATCACTCCTGCACTCCTGGCTCGTGACCACGCTGCTTCCCATCTATGTCGACACTGCATCACCTCCACCCCCCGCAACTTGGGAAACTGCTCTTTTCCGCGTCAAGAACTTGAATACGTTCCCTCTACCTCGTCAGATTCCTCCGCGCGAGTTCGATCGCTAACGCAGCCCATCCCCACTCAACATTTCCATACCCGACGCAGGTCCCCCGTCGAGTTTCCTGAGTGGTTGCACGTTTCGAACCTCCTTTGGCGCCTGACGTTTTCACCCACGTGCTACTCTGGCCTCACAAGTATGTCACGGAATTCAAGACAACCGTGGATATCGTTCGTCGAGAGGTTCTGTGCGATACCACACTTCGAGGTTCTGCGAATGCAGCACCACTTAGGCGGTGCGGAGAGATGAGTGTCGTAGTCCTGCGCCTCGCGTGCCCCCCAACCCTGGTGCCAGGTAGAGTGGCACACGAAGCTTACGCGGGTGTGGACCCGACCTTTGTTCTTCATTCTTTCGTCTTCCTTTCTCCCTGCCCGCCTACTTGCAAGTTGCAACTACCGTCTATCCCGTGCGCCTGTTCTACTTTCTCTCCGCCTGCATTCATCTCACTACCACTTACAGGAGGTCAACAGGAAAGCCAGCCGCGCAGCCTGTCTGGTGCTTTCAAAGCTCTTGCAATAGGCTGAAAGGGGGGACGGCACTTATGGCCTGCATTTCTTGACCTCGTTCAAAAGGTGTTATCAACCAGCTAAAATCCATCGTCTCCCCATCTGGCGCATGATTCACATGGAAGAATGAAACCTATTTTCTATCGCGTACAAGAATGTCGCGGATATTACGTGCACGAGCTACCACACCGTCGAACGCACAAGAAGCAGGAGATGGTCAACGCGAGCAAGTGCTCATCCTGCCCCAACGAGAAAGTATAGAGGTGGACCTCGCAGATGCATGCAAGGATCGCCTAAGTTTGCTCGACCGGTACTTGGGACCTTGGCGAGGAGTGTGTGTTTGACAACAAAATGTACGTCTTACTGTTACATTGTCATCGTAGTGTGTGAGCTGACCAAGGGGCTGGACTTACAAGGCAGGGCGACTACTGCTGGTGCCTCGCAGAATTCGTGCGTCGTCGAACGCTCAGCTCAACTAGTGCTATCGCATAAGTTTTCGTATAAGCATCCATTCAGCATATTACCAGCGTGACACTCAACTCTTCTGTTTTCTTCCATGATGTTTGCGGAAGCCCCGGCCGCGCTTGCCACCTGGTTCTATGCGTGCCACACCGGACACTGACTTTCACTTAGAGATGACATCAATTTACGGTCCACCCAGGATGTTATATTCAGACATTCATTGATGACTCAATGACACGACGACTTTAGAGATATATTTTTTCTAGAGGGATGAGGGGAGCGGTCGGCGACGGGAAAGGGAATAGCTTCATCGATCATCGTAATGATTTTTCGATTTTCTTCTCAGTGTCGTTTTTGACCACCATTCCCAATCTATTTGGCAATTTTTTTGGTCGTCCTTATCCTTATGGCCTGCTTAAACAGTATGGATGAGCCGCTTCAGAACTACTCTTCGCCGCCTCAAGTATTTGCATGCTCTGTTTCGTCAGCCTGCAGTGATATCGGCCTGTTCTATCGTTTACGTAAGCCGTCTCACTCGAACGAATCTCGACCTTACCGTTGACCGTTGTCGACGGCGGGCTGTCTGCAGATCTATAGACTTCCCAGCAGCACTCCTGGATGAAACAGCGCACCACATGTGATGACTTGCGTTCACAGCTGAATACTATATGCATTCGTGCGCGTCTCGGACTACTGAAGGCATCGTTGAATTCACGACTGGTGCGGATGTGACGATTCCGGTGTTGCTGGAGGTGCTCCGTGAGATGCCCCAACTTGAAATCCTCCAAATGGAGCATTCTTCCGTGGTGTGTCATGGGAGGAAGAAGAGTTAGCAGATGGTCCTGCACCTTGCGTGGCGCTACTGCATATCAAACTTATTTCTTTCCAAGACAAGACCCCATCCTGGTTAGTATTGCGTTCCATGCGCATCGAAGCACCGTCTACAGTGCGAAAATCCCTCTTCTTGCGCGCTCATCGGATACATCAAACTGGGATCACCGGGCAAGCCTTGCGCGGCGATCGGAGCCTCATTTCACGTGACTCTGTGCCAGGGAAAACTGCGGACGGTTGGCGGACCTCGGCGTTGATTCACCACAGGGCGTGGTCGACAGCCCCTGCTGCTTTCGCGTCGCAAGACGATGGTAAAGGCTTCGTCAGGCTTCCTCTGCGACCTATCTCCTACTCATAGAGCATCTACGAATATTTAACACTTCTAAGCACATATCCATAGCCAATATTCAACACCATGGAATCTGGTCGAACCTATATTATACACACTTTGTACCGGACTGTAACCCTTCCAAATCTCCGTAAAATCGACACAATTTTCTTTACATTTTGCCTATGCCTAAGTATGAAATTCTCCTGGGCTCAAGAAAGAAAGGAAAATCACTCACAGGGATTTCAAGAACCCAACGTCAGCTACGCGCCGTAATGTACAAAGTTCACCCAACGCTCAAGGCTCACTCGCTTCTGTCTCCTCAGCCTCTGCACGGCGTCCCGAAGTGCTCTCGCAGACCTCTCGCAATACGGCAGCGTTTTGTCCTCGCCATGGAACATCGACTTGTAGAAATATTCTGCCAGGTACCTTCCATCCTCGTCCGCCATGGCCCACATTGTCCCAACCACGCTCCGAAATCCGCAATATTGGACCGCAGCCGCGAGATGGAGCGCCTCATCTGCAATGCTCCCCTCTGTCAACTCCGCGGTGTGGCAAGCCGAGAGCAGCGCGAATTCAGCGTGAGGAAGTCGAGACCGTACCAGATCAAGCAATGTGAGACGATTTTCGTCACGAAGCTTGAATGACGCATCGAACGGTTTTCCAGTTGTTAAAACCCCGTGACATGCAAAGTGAGCGAATCGATGATTTCGAAGACCTTCTATCGCCGTTTCTGATGTCGCGTCATCTAGGACCAGTTTATCAATCGAGTCCCCTAAAACGCTCTCGATGGTATCAATTTCCTTTCCCACTCCAGGGAGAGTCTCCTCGGGTGGTGCAATAACAAGTAATGAGGGCGAATCCGATGTGTGGACACTGGCTTCACGGGAGTTGATGAGTGCCGAGAGCGTCGGGGTATATGATGATATATACATGTCCGAGAAATACTTCTTGACCCTCCCATTTGATGGAATTGGGCCCATCCCATGAAGCGGGAGAGAGCAGAATACGGACGTTGGACACCACCAGACCCGAGATTGTTCTGGAATATTCAACTTGCGAAGCCTCTCAACGACGGGCTGGCCAACGAGCTCATAAAGGGCTTCGAGGGTGAATCGTAAGGCACGATGGTATTCATCCGATTCCAGGAGATAGTCCCTTCGGGTTTCCATTAGACGATTTGCCAATTGATTCGCTCTGTTGTAGAAATCGTTAGAAGTACTGATGAGAGAGGGGGGGGAGTCGTGCAAGACGATGAGGATGTCAGAACGGAATCTGCAATGGTTCACTATAATAATGGGTCCTCTTGAAGCGGCGGCTTTGAGAGTGTTGAATGACGCGGCCTTCAAAAAGTTCTCAAAGCCTGGGAATCGTCGAATCTGTAAAATGAGCGTATCACGCTCATCCAAGAGCATTTGTCGTCTCTGCAGAAAAGATCTAAGCGACTCTGGGCCTCCATCTTGGATCCCAGCTTCATCCAAATCTCCACTCGCTACTGGTGGGACAG
>QLPC01012160.1:3612-15509 GCA_003314055.1 Lactifluus hygrophoroides
GCGAAAGTGAGGGGGAAGAGTCCTTCGTCTGTGTAACTGTACCAGCCTTCCCACCTAGTGATGTGTCCGTTGATGTCCTCGCCTTTCTGTAGGTAATGGACGATCTTCTTCCCTTTCCAAGTTATGATCCAGTCCTTTGGAACGTCTTTAAGTGTGGCACTGGGGCACACAAAGGGAAGTTGAGGGTAAGAGGGTCTTCGTCCAAAGTGGGGATCCCTCTGAGGCTGCTTTCCTTTCCTTGGCTTCGGAGCCAGGACTGAGGTCTGTTCTAATGTCATGCCTAAGTCCTAAGCGTGTCCACAAGTCTAGCTCAGGCGCAGTATGCCTTCTGACTTGTCTAGGTCTGTCTTGAGCGCAGTCAAGCAATATGCTTGAGGAGAGAGGATGCACAAGATGAGAGGGGAGACTTAGATAGTATATCCATGAAGAGAACAGACCTAAGGCTATCCTAAGGTGCACAAGTCCTTAAGTGGTCTACTGCACGTCTACTGGCGCTCCTAAGGCCCTTCCAGTCCATCCACAGCCTCTTCCAGGTCTGTCCTAGTTCCAGTCGAGTCACATCTGCGTTCAGTAGTGTACAGAGGTCATGAGGACCTTCCAGTCATGAGATAAAGGGCACGAGGCAATGGTCCAGAGTATGTGATGCAAGATAGAGGGCCTAGAGCCCTTACTGAGTGAGGTATAGTCCATACCGTAATGTAGCATAAGGCTCAAGGGGTCAGAAGTCCATCGGCATGTGACAGAAGTGAGAATCCCTCCGGATGCGAGGGTTACAACGTGTATGGAAGCAAGGGACACTCGGGAAAACATGGAGTCAGCGTAACACCCACAGTCAATTGGCCCATTCCTGTCTAGGGCTAATGCTTGAGAAGCTCGAATTCAACATCTGCCAACTGGAATTGTCATTCCTTGCCAACAAGGATGTGCCAGACTTAAAATCTTGGATTACCAAGCATATCCCTTCTTCTCTATCATATGCCTGCATATACTGGGACGATCATTTAGAAAAGGCTGATTTCAAGCAAGATCTGTTTGAAGAAGTTGAATCATTTTTCAAGAACAAGTTTTTATTCTGGTTGGAAGTGCTTAGTGTCAAGGGCTGCGTGGGCCTCGGATCAGCAGCATTATCATCTGTGAAAAGATGGATTGAGTCGGGGGCGAAGGAGGTGGGTATATCATATAATGAAATGTGAGCAGGTAGTGACAAATGGCAACAGGGTTCCAAAACTTCAGTTGAGGGCTTGCTAGGATGGGTGAAAGATGGGTCGGCATTCGTGCTGTATTTCGGGATGGCGATAGCAAGGAGCGCGCCACATATATATGTCTCTGCTCTGCCGTTCGCACCAAGTTGCTCGCAGATAGGCCAGCATTACCTTCGGCAATTTCCGCGGACGCTATCATTAGAGTGCGGGCAATTGTCACATTGGCCATCATTAGGGATGGTCATTTCGGCACACTCCTCTCCTGTCATGTCTGTCACCTTCTCACCTGATGGCCAGCACATCGCCTCAGCCTCAGACGATCAGACGATTCGGGTGTGGGAGGCAACGACGGGAGAGCTCGTAGCAGGCCCGTTTGAAGGACACACCTCGACTGTCATGTCTGTCGCCTTCTCACCTGATGGTCAGTGCATCGCCTCGGCCTCAGACGATCAGACGATTTGGGTGTGGTCTGCAACAACGGGAGAGCTCATGGCTGGCCCGTTCGAAGGACATACCTTGATTGTCACTTCTGTCGCCTTCTCACCCAACGGCCAGCGCATTGCCTCAGCCTCAGACGATCAGACGATTCGGGTGTGGTCTGCAATGACGGGAAAGCTCGTAGCAGGCCCGTTTGAAGGACACACCTCGACTGTCATGTCTGTCACCTTCTCACCCGATGGTCAGCGCATCACCTCGGCCTCAGACGATTGGACGATTCAGGTGTGGTCTGCAACAACAGGAGAGCTCATAGCCGGCCCGTTCGAAGGACACACCTCGATTGTCACATCTGTCACCTTCTCACCCGACGGTCAGCGCATCGCCTCAGCCTCAGACGATCGGACAATTCGGGTGTGGGAGGCAACGATGGGAAAGCTCGTAGTAGGCCCGTTCCAAGGACACACCTCTTATGTTAGGTCTGTCGCCTTCTCACCCGACGGTCAGCACATCGCCTCAGCGTCTTGGGATTGGACAATTCGGGTGTGGTCAGCAATGACAGGAGAGCTCGTAGCAGGCCCGTTCGAAGGACACACCGATTGGGTCATGTCTGTCGCTTTCTCACCTGATGGTCAGCACATCGCCTCAGCCTCAGACAATCGTACAATTCGGGTGTGGGAGGCAGCGACAGGAGAGCTCATAGCCAGCCCATTCAAAGGACACACCTCGATTGTCACTTCTGTCGCCTTCTCACCCGACGGCCAGCGCATCACCTCAGCCTCAGACGATCAGACGGTTCAGGTGTGGGAGGCAACGACAGGAGAGCGCATAGCAGGTCCATTCGAAGGACACACCTCTTATGTTAGGTCTGTTGCCTTCTCGCCCAATGGTCAGTGCATCGCCTCAGCCTCAGATGATCGGACAATTCGGGTGTGGTCAGCAACGACGGGAGAGCTCATAGCAGGCTCATTCAAAGGACACACCTCTTATGTCAGGTCTGTTGCCTTCTCACCTGACGGTCAGCGCATAGCCTCAGCCTCAAACGATCAGATGGTTCGGGTGTGGGTGGCAATAATGGGAGAGCTCGTAGCTGGCCTGTTCGAAGGACACACCTCGACTGTCACTTCTGTCGCCTTCTCACCTGACGGTCAGCGCATCGCCTCAGCCTCAGACAATCAGACAATTCAGGTGTGGTCAGCAATGATGGGAGAGCTCGTAGCAGGCCCGTTTGAAGGACACACTGATTGGGTCAGGTCTGTCACATTCTCACCCAACGGCCAGCACATTGTCTCAGCCTCAGACAATCAGACGATTCGGGTGTGGTCAGCAACGACAGGAGAGCTCGTAGCACGCCCATTCAAAGGACACACCTCTTATGTCAGGTCTGTCACCTTCTCACCCGATGGCCAGCGCATCGTCTCAGCCTCAGAGGACTGGACGATTTGGGTGTGGTCGGCGACGATGGGAGAGCTTGTAGCAGGCCCGCTCCAAGGACACACCTCTGATGTTATGTCTGTTACCTTCTCACCAGATGGCCAATGCATTGCCTCGTCTTCAAGCGATCACACTATTTGTGTGTGCAATGCTACAGTAGAAGATACCCATGAAATTTATTTTACAGACAAGTCTCAGATCAATCCTGATGGTTGGATATGCGGAGGAGACGGTGAACTTTGGTTATGGATTCCCCAGCTTCATCGCACATCTCTTTATAGACCCGGCACTGTCTGGATTTCAGGTAAATATAAAACTCGGTTAGATCTTTCACGAATAGTGTATGGTACAAAATGGGCTACATGTGTTCAATCAGTGTAACTAGCATCAAACGAAATATGATACAATTCACATCACTGATGCCTGGTGCTCTTAGAGTGGCCCTGGCAGGAGAGCAGCATATAGTGAATAGCCCAAAACTCCAACTGCACACAGCACATATAGCTTAGAGGCAGAGACCATTACCGTTATGATATTCGATAAGGTATAAGTTAATGACGTGCCAACCTGCGCCGACCCACGTTACAAATCGTCATCGCTGTCCTCAAAATCGATTATGCATATTATTATTCATCCCTTCTCTTCCTCTTACCACCACCATCGATTCTGGTTCGCCCACTTTGGTCTTGGTCTTTAGTACATCGAAATACGAGTATTACTGCGATTAACCTCGAGAACACTGCCCACATTGTCTTCGACACTCCCCTTCGTATCCCCCCTCCCTGACACTAACTTGATGGGCCATCTCCATCTCCCCCCCGCAGAGGAATTAATCCCCCCCCTCCCACAGGGGTGGAACTACTCTGAACTCCTTGCCCCCGACCGCCTCCTCAACCCCATACACAAACCCCCTCCCCTCTCCGCCCTCGACTTTGCCAATGAGCCAAATGGCAGCGCAGTCCACACTGCCCTCACCACCCTCACCTCTTTCATGGAAGCTGGCTTCCGTACTCCCACCACCGAAGGAGCCATCCAACGAGATGTTTGGCTTCACACCACCCTTACCGCCCTCCACGCTACCCTCAGCAGACTTCAGAACACAGTCCGAAACATCCCTGCCACGAAGCTTGACTTCCCGAACGCCTTAAATACACTGGACAAGGATGAACGCGGCTCTCTCATCGCCCTCCAGGAAATTTTCACCATCCTGAACACCTTCTTCCGGGACGTAGAGGAATACTCCTTCAATTGGGAGACTTGCGCCCGCTGCCTGGAGCAAACCAACATGACCATCCCCGAGGACCACTATAGATCGGTGGTCTCCTCTGTGGGCTCAGATCTCCGCGCCGCACACATGACACTCCTCAACCAACAACTACCCTTCATCTACAAAAATCTCGAGGACTGGACCTCCCAACAATTACTCTACCTTAACGACAGGATCGTGGCTCACATTACCGAGTCCGAGCCAGCCAATGCCACTCTCTGTGAGGACATCCATGTCACGGAATGGATCACACGCAACACGGACGACTTGCGACTTCCCATCAGGCAAGCCCTCATGGAAAACATCCATTCGGAAATTATTCGCCCCTGGATGGAGGAAACCATCTCTGAACACTTCACGAAAGCCCGTCGAGAGATCGAACTGGCACGCACCAAAGGGAAGGCTGATCTCTTAGACGCCACCAATCAACAAGCCCAAGCCCAAGCCGATCGGTACTATCAAACACACGCACCGATCTATCTTCAGCAGGCGACAGAGCGCACACAACAGGAAGCTGATGCCCACTTCCAGAAGGAACTGGCTTCCCTCCGCACCAGATACAAAGTTGAATTACAGGAAGCAAAAACTTCCCTAGACGCCCGGGGACATGAGGCCCTGAAACCTTCGAAGAAGCCTACCCGTAAACTCAGGGAGGCCGCACGGGCACAGGCCCACCCCTACCAACCTTCTTCCTCCCCCCCTCCTCCTCGATCGGATGCACCCACGCCTACTCCTACCAGTGCAGTATCCGCACCGTCTCGCCCCTCATCCCGCGCGTCGATCGTGCCAATTGAGGAGAGGATGGCTGACAGCCCACCCCCGATCCATGCCCCACAGCCAACCATCCCAGCCTCGCTCCCATTGGATATCTCGATCGGCCCCTCCACACAGGAAGCCATGGCTCGTTTCCAGACCCCCCCTCCCACCAACGTCACAATCACCAACCCCCCTTCCACTGACCCCATGGCAGCTGTCCTGCAGGCAATCGCACAGATGAATTCCTCGATGCAGGTACAATTTCAGGAAGTCCACCGTCACGTTGCAGATGTAACTTCCAGGGTAGACAACCTGGAACGTGGAAAGGCTGCTTCCCACATCACACCCTACTCTCCTTCGACCATCCAACCACCCCCCATGGTGAAGGACTCCATCCATGCCCCCAAATCGGGCCGTCCTACGACCCTCGTGTCCAAGAAAATCCTTCCCTGCCCGGGCCCATCCAAGGTTCTCCCGGCTCTGGACAAACCTGCGCTCCGGGTTCAGGCTAACCTCAACAATGCCGCCCTTGATACTCTTATTGCCGACACCATGAATTGTCTCCAGGTGGAATACACCATCGACCATACTATACTCCATCACGCATACCACTGCATCTTCAAACACCGGCCCCTCGTACTCCTTAACGACAAGGAATTAGATGCACTCCGCCTTGACTATGAAGCCGAAATGGAGTCACGATACGAGATGGACCAAGACAGAGGTCCTAGCGACGACGTAGACGCACCCCTTGACTATGAAGATATGATGGACGCCCAGGTAGAAGACAGCCTCCACGCCGACCTCGCCGCAAGGCTTAACCCAGAATCCACGGTGGCCCAATACAACCAAGCGTGCACAATCATCGACGAATACGCCCTGGATCATAACCTCACCTCAATTGGCAACCTCCCTGAGGATGCAGAACAAGCCATACGTCGGATTTACCACTGACGGTTCCCCTCTCCACCAGCACCTGACTCCACCGAGGAACGGCTCCCCGGAGCTCCCTCACGCCGCCCCACCTCCCCAGACTCTGGCTGGCTCATGGCGGGGAAAAATGGCAAACCAGTCCCTGCCTCCTTTGCCGGCATAGTCGCAGGCTCCTCCACAAAGCAGGTGCAACGCACCCCACCACAGAAGCCACCACCCAAGACCCTCATCCCCGCATCCTCGGACTCTTCCACCTCGGTCCAAACCACTGCCACGGCCCTCCGCCCGGCCACAAAAACCTGTAATGAACTCCTTAAGATGAGCCACCCCGCCCTCATCTCTTATTATGGCATGACTTTTGGCACCGCTGCCGTCGTCTCAGAGGACTTAAACAAAGCCCTCATCGTCGATGCCATCCTGCGTCGCACGGGCATACATGACACCTTGAACGCCCCTCAACCCTCACGTAATGCGAGCTCCTCGCCTGAGCCCCTTCATTACACTGAATGGACGATGGTCCGTCACATCGTCCCTGGCAGTGATGCCACGTCCATTTCCACCACCCATAAACCAGCTGATGCACTCTCCCGCATGATCCGGGAGCGCCTGCACACCCATATGGGCCCTGGGAAGCCATCCATTAACTTCCTTGGAGGGCGGTGGAGTTCCCAACTCTCCCCCAACTTCGTCCTTACCTTTGAAGGATCCCCCTCCATTCAACAGGTGCACAGCCTCCGCCCCGTCCTCGACACCATCTTCACCTCCCAGTACACGCTTGTCCCCAATGCTGGGTACACGAAGGTCCTCCTCCGCGGTGTGCCCCTCTGCTGCGATAATGAAGATGACCCCCTCCCCTCCATGGACGACCTCCTAGAAGAACTCATGGCCAACCCGGCGTGCAAGGACATGATATTCATCAACAAACCAAACTGGCTGCAATCCTACGATGGCCCCAACAAGAACAGAGAGGTATACGTCAACGGCTCCGTGGTCTTCTCCTTCCTGGACGACTCCAGGTTGAAGCTGAAGACCATCCTGAAATCTCGTTTCTACATGTTCAGCTCACGAGTCCTTGCCAAAAAATACGAATCAAAGCAGGTCATCCGACAGTGCGTTCGCTGCCATAAGCTCGGCCATACCGCGGACCGCTGCTCTAGACCCACCACCTTGACTGCCTGCCCCCGCTGTGGTGGCCGACACGCCCTGGCCAACCACGACAAGGAATGTCGCACGAACACAAAACACTCGAAATTAGGGGTCTGCGACTGCCCCCTCAACTGCATCAACTGCGCGGCGAACCCCCACTACCGTGCCAAGGCAAAAGGTCATCATTGTCAACAATTCGATAAGTGCCCCATGGCCTTGGCCTTCCACCCTGACCCCACATCTTCCTCTTCCTCTTCCGACACACCGGGCCCCACGTGCCCGCTGTCCCAACCCCCCATCACTCACCTCCTCCATGATAACGACACTCCGACCCCTGCAGCATGGGTGGACGATCTTTAATGTTGCACAACGTCAACATCCTCTCGGTCAACGTGAACCACCAGACCAGTATCATGCACACACTCCTTAATGAAGAACCACCCTCCTATCACATCATTCTCATCCAGGAACCCTGGGTGGGCTCTGTCCTTACTAACCGATCTGATTACGACCCCCTCGGTGACTCCACCATAGGCACCACGCGTAATGCATGATGGCAGTGCCTCCTACCCCCTAACCCCTCTTCCGAAACCTACAAGGTAGCCGCCTATTTTCATCATTCCCTCTTCCCCTCCCTACAGATCACATATGATCCGACCCTACCGACCAACACCCTCACTTCTCAACATTTCACCCTCATGTACGCTGATCAGAAGATGGACCTCCTCAACGTGTACCACGCGGTCCCCAAACGCTCACACGCCCTACATCACATCTTCGACTTCGTTCCTCCCTCCCACAATACGCTACTCCTCGGGGACTTCAATACTCATGGCCCGTGGTCGCTCCCACACACACGTCCCTCTCCCTGGGCCACCGCCTTCGAACGATGGCTTGATGATGAAGCGCTGGAGGTCATCAACCCCCCCGACATCCCAACCTGGCACGGCCGCGATGATCAACAGTCACTAATCGACCTTGCCATCATGAACGTCTCTGCTGAATCCTCCCCATCCTTCTCTCCCTTAAACATCTCTGAGGAACGCTTCCTTGGGTCGGATCACAGTGCCCTCTCGATCTTCTGGCTCTTTGAAGAACTACCTGTAGCGAACCTCGCCCCGGTCACCGGATATGTCCTCGAAGACCTACACCGAGACGAATGGACTCGGCTCTTCAAACTCACTGACTCCCCACATATCTCCGACCTCCCCTCCTTACACTCGGCGGCCCAACAACTCCACCAAGATATTAACAACACATGTGACAAGCTCTTCGCTCACCGTCAGAGCTGGAAACCATCCCGGTCCCGTTGGTGGAACACGGAATGTGAAGCCGCTGCGGCACGGACTAGACAATGCGCACTGGACCGACGGAAACTGGAGGCGAAGGCCCTCAAAGTTACCATCCGACAAGCGAAACGGGATTGGGTGGATCGCTTCTACCAAGACATCACTCTGGAAGACCTATGGACTGCCGCACGCTGGCAGAAAGGCTCTCAAGACTCCCGCATCCTCGCCCTGTCAGACGGCATTACACTAACCCAAGACCCAAAGCAAATGACCAACATCCTCACAGACCGGTTCTTCGTCCATGAAGAACTCCACGTCGAACCTGCTCAATATGACGACCCCCCCACCTTTCCACTGCGGACACACCTACCCTTCCTTGAGAGCGAAGTCACCACCTGTCTACGGGACACCTCAAATAAATCCGCTCCAGGACTTAGCGGGATTGGATGGAAGTTGCTAAAATGGGCCTTCTCCGCCTCCCCCTCACGCTTCCTCACCCTCTACGAGGCCTGTCTTACCCTGGGCGCTCACCCCTGGCACGATGCGAAGGTGGTCATACTCCCTAAGCTGAAAAGACCGGATTATACCAAAGCCAAGGCCTACCGACCCATCAACCTCCTGGAATGCACCGGAAAGCTCCTTGAAAAGGTCATGGCGAAACGCCTCTTGGACGATGCTACCCGACATAGCCTCCTACCCATGACCCAATTCGGCTCCCGAAAGGACAGCTGCGCCACGGATGCCGGCCTCATTATCGCACACCATGCCCAACAATGTATCAAATCCAAACGCATCAGGAGCTTGCTACTGTTTGATGTCTCGGGATTCTTTGATAGCCTCACCATTCCCCACCTTGCTCATGTCTGCCTTCTCCTTGGGTATGACCCCTGTATTGTCAAATGGATGACGGACTTCCTCTCAAACCGTTCGGTCCGCCTTTCATTTAATGGCCTCCTCCACGACCCCTACCTCGTGAACCACGGCACACCTCAAGGCTCGCCCATCTCCCCTATCCTCTCCGCCCTATTTACCACACCCCTCCTTCATCTTTCCCAGCACACCTGGACTAACACCGAACTCCAGATGTATGTTGACAACAGGGCCATTTTTAGCTCGAGCACCACTTTCAACAGCGCGGTGAACAATGCCCTCGCCTCCTTTCATACAGTACTTACCTGGCTACGGCGTAATGGCCTGGCGGTGGATCACAACAAGACGGAATTCATTTTCTTCCACCACAGCCGAGCGGCGTCTTCTCCTCACCTCTACGGGTCTGTTCCCCTTCAAATCGAGGGCACAGATGCAGATGATCACGCCTTTCCCATCCCCGTCTCCACGTCTCTGCGATACCTCGGCATTTTCTTCCAGTCACAATTGAAATGGGACCACCACATCAAAGTAATGTGCAACAGGGCGCGCTCTACAGTGCGCGGCCTCAGTCTGCTAGGCAACTCCATCCGAGGACTCTCCTTCGCGAATTGGAGATGCCTTTTCCACTCCCTCATCCTTCCCATCCTCCTCTATGCCGCCCCAGTCTGGGGCATGGAAAGACGACTGATCAAGTACCTGACCCCCCTGCAGATTGCACAAAATGATTGCATCTGTAAGATAAGCAGATGTTTTCGCACCACACCCACCCTCGTCCTACACTGCGCCCTTGCGATCCCACCCATCAAACACGTTGTCACGGCAACAATACGCACCTTCACGCAAAGGGTCTCCCGCCTTCCCTCCTCCTCCCAACTTTTCACCATCCAACATTCCAACAAAGCTGCTTTTGACCCGCGGCTCTCCATCACCACCCTGCTCACTGATCTGGACCACCGTAATCATGTCCCACTCCTTCCCATACATGATCAACAATGGTCCCATCCCCTCTTCTTCATACAAACCTCTAAACCCCCTTCCTTCACCCTCACACACATAAAATCCCTCTTAAAAAACGACTTCACCCTGCAAACCCCCACCTTCACGCTTATCATCCAACTCCTCCCCACTCTGAGTCCCCTGGCTACAGCTGGGGTGATCGTCCGCCGCAGTCGTGACACCGTACACACCTCCTTCCATCATCACAAACACCCGGTAGAGGCACAACTCACGGCCCTTCCACTCACCCTTGAAACGTTCCCTCCTCATGGTGACCTTTGTTACAATACAAATTGGACTTATCTTTTCTTTCTTCTGACTGTGCACCCTCCCATCATCTGACTCGTGACTCACCCCACTTACCGCACAGCCTTCCTCATCATCGTGATATCATTTGACTCCACTATGACGTGTACTTACTAAGGAGCCCCACATATGACCTCATTCGACTCCACTATGCCCCGATGACCTCACTGTACTTTTTAGCTATATATACTCGTAGGGAACCACCGTGTACTACAGATTAGTCCTTCTCAATAAACAGGACTTGAACCTCGAACTCCTATACTGGGTGCCTGCATTCCAGTTCCTCCTTTACCTTGTGAACCACCCGAACTCCTACTCTTAACTTGAGTATCGAACGACCGACCTTGCCTCTGTCATCCAAGCGTACAAGTCGTACAGAAGGGAACGTCCTACCCTAACAACCTTACTATGCTTTTACCTAATAAAACTACGATATCTTACGTACAGAACACGAGGCATCATAAATTCCTCCGGACTGCGACTAGATTACGTTCCTGGTTCCTTACTTACCTTTCCTCCCCTTCACACAGTGTCACAGTCCTCGGCCATCACCCGAAATGGTCCCGTCATCACACACACCCCCTCCACCCCCTCTGGGAAGCACTCAACACGCGGGCACAGAATGCTTCCCCGATCACCCCTGACACCTCACCCCCTACGCCCATCCTCGATCACTGGAGAAATGAATTCCAACTGCCAACACACTCTTCCTTATCGCAATGGAATCACCTTCTCCCACCCCTTTCACCCCACCCTATACCCGCCGTGCAAAGCATAGAAAAGGCTCACTCCCGGAGCCTTTTTTTGACATTCATCCAGCTCGCCACCGGACATGCTTTCACATCATCTTACTCAGACCTCTTCCGCTCGACCGCAGGCGATGAAACGACGTGCCCGTGCTACGACCCACTACCACACTCCCCTTCTGAAGCTGAAGAGGCATTTGAACGCAATCCACCGCGAGCATACACGCTCCGACACGTCCTCTTCGACTGCCCTCGGTATACGGATCAAAGGAGCCGCTTCCTCCAAGGAGTCCACCATCCTGCCATCCTCTTCCACACCGCAGACGGAGCAAAACGCCTCTGCTCATTCCTACAACATACCCAGGCCTTCAAAAGGCCTCTGGAGTCGGGTGCTAGAATTTTCCCCGTCCCTCACCCCTCCTCTTCACCTTCCCATCCACCCAGCCCTCCTCCCTTACCCCGCACCCCTCAGAGGCCTGACCCGCCCTGAGGGACCCATGGACCACCCGGCCTTTGT
>QLPC01012161.1:0-10459 GCA_003314055.1 Lactifluus hygrophoroides
TCGCGTCGTCCGCATTAGGCAGGTAGCCGGACCGGGCCAAGCCGGTATATCTGCGTCCGTCTCAACATGGTATAGTACAGAGGGCCCATATGGCCGTCGAGTCATGAGATGGGGTACGCGTCATAGTCCAGAATGTGGGGTACAAAGATAGAGGGCCTAGAGCCCTTACTGAGCGATAAGGAGTCCGTATAGTAAGTACCATAGGTAAGGGGGTCAGAAGTCCATCGGCATGTATCGTAAAGGGAAGCCCTCCGGATGCGAGGGTGCAACGTGTCTGAGAAGAAAGAATAGTCTCCATGGAAGTCGAGGTACCGTGACATTACCCCCTTCTTAGGTGCGACGCTCCGAGTCGCTTCAGTAGGAGTGGAGGGACCGGCTCGAAGTGGGGGAGGAAGAGGAGGGGTCGCTCACTGTCTGCATCTCCCACAACTGTTCCTTGCGTGGTTTGGTGTTACGGCTCACACGGGCCGGTGGCTGAGGTAAGCCCAAGGTATCAGGTGCACGACAGATGTCTGTGACAGATATCGGTCGTGTCCCTGATCACGTGATCGTGGGAGCTGTCAGGTGTTCAGTCACGTGAACAAGTCACGTGCACTAATGCGGTAAGATGATCACGTGCACAAATGGCACGTGATGTAGTCACATGGGATAGAGTGAAGGGTGCTAAGTCGAAGACTTAGACGCTTCTTGAGTGGATAGAGATAAGAAGATAAGATAAGGATTTGAGCTAAGAGCGTCACACAATGATTAGCGCAACTTGAAAGGCAATACTCCTTCAAGTGACACTAAGAAGAGATAGGAGTGTGATTCAGAGAACTAAGTAGAACTCGAAGCTGAGGTTTTAGCCCAGCAAGAGTTCATCTTAAATACATGAGGCTACTGTACTACTGAGCCTCTTTAAGCAGTCCCAACGCCACCGAGTGGTAGCGCGCACAGCAACATCTCACAGCAACATGGTACAGCTACGTGACACAGCAACGTAGCACAGGAACAGGATCGATCAGGTATCGTACAGCTACACTTCATCGCTCGCGTGTGAGAAAGTAATCCTAATTATAGTAACTGTCCTCCCAAGTGGGGGCAGGCTCCTCCGGCGGTACAAAACACAGTCTCTTTCCGAACCAGGTAATAACTACCCACGGTAGGCGGATCCTTACCGTCAACCGATAAGTCCACTCCACCTGGGTCACGTGTGCCCGTGGCATTTGGTGGGACATCCTGCTGCGTCGAGGTGGGCGAGGAACATCCTCCTGGTGTGGTCGTTCGCCTCTGCTGACCTAAACTTCACCCTACCTGCTTCTTTCAGATGGGGGTACAGCTTGGCGTAGGCGTGCGTTGATTTGAGCCTGTTGAGGGAATCCTTCATCCTCTCCTTCCTGACTGCTACTTGGGAACACGCCACCGAGGCCTTGTTG
Organism: Lactifluus hygrophoroides; assembly: GCA_003314055.1. Lineage (NCBI taxonomy): Eukaryota > Fungi > Basidiomycota > Agaricomycetes > Russulales > Russulaceae > Lactifluus > Lactifluus hygrophoroides. The sequence goes on from QLPC01012161.1 coordinate 1,416, forward strand.
GTGGCGATGCGGGCTTGTCGACGCCAATACCTTTCCTCCTCCATGGCCAACCCATATCCCTCCGACGACTCTCTGAACCAGATGACTTCCCCCCTAAGATAGGGGTCCTTCTGCATCTTCAGCGCTTGGTCAACGAAGTACTGGTGGCTGTTGCAGCCGCGCTCTCCCTCAAGGAGTCTCTGTTGGTGCGCTGTGAGGGCCGGGCCTGGTTCTGCTTCGGCGGTGGCATAGATAGGGGTTCTCCAGATGGGGTGACCTGCGCCCATGGTGAGTCAGAGGTGGGGGGCGTTGCGTGTGAAGTCTAGAGCTATATACTCGGCGGGGCACAGGGCTCCTGACGAGTCGGGGATAAGTCGGGTGCAGTAGGAAGGATTATGGATGCTGTTGGTCAGGAACGGGTGTTGGGGATGATCCCTAGTATGGTTGAGACGCAGGGGTAGTGTCCCAGGGGTGTCTAGCTTCAGGGCATCCTGTGCCAGTGGTGTGGTGGGTTCGTCTTCGTCCTCGACTTCCATGGAGAGGTCGATGACGACTGTGTTCTCTGTAGTAGGGGCGGGAGGTTCTGGATGCGGTGTTTTAATCCGTGCAGGGATAGGGATAGGGGCAGGGGAGGGGGATCGCTCTGGGGACCTAGGTGAGTACTCTTCGTGTCACGCCAACCGTGACGTGACCCGAATAGGAACGGGCGCAACCCCGTGACCAGTGAGAGACCGCAAATCGTTCCGACTCCTTCGTGTATGTTCCACCGAGTTCCGTTGTGTTCTGTCCTGTCCCGCACCTTCCACCGTGTACTAGTAGCTTCCACAAGACCTGTATATAAGCCGACGTATATCGATGAACAAGCCTTAAGCTTGTTCTCCTGTGAATCTATCGGGTTTCCAGTGAACTTGCCTCTAGAACAGTCTGGTCCCCTGGTAGACAAAGGGACCTCTTAGCTCAAAGACACTGTGCTTGTAAAGAAGCCAGACTTGTACTTCGAAACACGAACGAACCCCGACATGCATCACCCGAGGCGTGACATTAGAACAAGCTTACTACTCGAACCGACACCCGACGCACCTAGCCGAACATCACGATGACGATGGTTAGCCGAGACTGGCGGATCATCCGCCTCGGCGACGCAAAGCCGACCGAAATCGAACTAGCTGCACTAGCGCTCCCATTTGAGATCACACCCGAGCAAGAAAACAATGTGCCTCTGCAGTTCCGACAGGACATACAACAAGACGAGATCTTTATCTTTCACCTCACCCCGGACAACGACCAGTCTCCGTGGATTGGCTACTTCTGCTATTACAACAACGCTAAACTAGCCATCTCCAACGTGTTCGGCGTGTGGTTCGAAATCCGACGTCACAAGAATACGTGGGAAGCGTATTGAGTCCTGCGAGATTCATTCTTCGCCAAACACTCCCCGTTGAAGGGCATAGACCTCGCAAGGCTGAAAGCCTCTGGGATGCCCCTCCCATCACGAGCACCATCGCGCGTCCTATCGCGAGCGCCAAGTCGTACCGAAAACATCGAAGCCACTACCGCACCCGAAGGAGACGAAACGATGCCGGCTCGATCGTCACAAACCGAGCGAGGAACAACTGGGCGCGGGCCTCGACGCCCACGCGGAACCGGGGACGATCCGTTCGGCATCGACAACTTGGACCTCGACGAGGACAAACCCAAGCAAAAAAATGTGAGACTTGAAGGGATCCCTCCCGATTGATACGATGGAGACCGTCGCCGGACTACAAAATTCCTTACCCAATTCAAGCGGTTCATGTTGATGAACCGAGATGCTACCATCGCGCGCGACCCGTTCAAACGCGCGGCCTTCTTTCTGAGCCTTATCGAGGGACCGAAAGTAGAAGGATGGACTGAAAGGAACTATGAACTGCTAGATAAGATCGAGAGAGGACAAGAACTACTCCTCATTGGGTCGACACCTTGGGACATCATCGAGGGCGACTTCCGCCGTTCTTTTACCGACTATGTAGCTCACGAGCAAGCCCTCGAAGACCTGAGGAAACTCTGAATGGTTGATGGAGCTGTCGACGAATATATCGCGAAGTTTCAGCTCCTAGCCCACCGCGCTGGTATCGACGTCAATGACCCTATGGCAATGACCTTATTTGCCCAGGGCCTACCAGCCCAACTTGCCGATGCCTGCATAGACTGGGAAAGCCCCGAATTGTTCAAACAGTGGAGCCATGCCGCCCAGACACAGAACAAGAATTACCTGCAAAAACAGGCAATAAAAAAGGGAAGAAACGCGGCACACCCGAATCTAGCTCCACGAAACCCCCAAGGTTTCTTCTGGCGCCGCCCGAATCAATCGGGGAACCCCAGGGGCACAGCACGACCACGACTCCCGCCTCGTGATTCGAACACAATGGATACGAGCGCCGGAGCTGCCCGAAAGGCAGTTACCGAAGCGGAGAAAGAAAAACACCGCAAAGAAGGGAGGTGTTACAAATGCTCGCGCCAGGGTCATGTGGCAAGGAACTGCCCCGACCGAAAGCCTCGCGTCAAAGCGGCAGATTCCCACGCCGTCTCAGACGCGCCTGAGAGTCCCCAGAAGGTTCCCATGCCGCCCCAAAGCGTACAAGGGTTAGCCTCCACTCTCCTGGCCCTGTCAGAAGAAGACAGGGAGGAATTCGTCAAATGTATGAGGGCACAGAACAAAGATATGGGTTTTCAGGATGCCTGAGTGCTGTAGCTCTCATTCGGGCATGTAGCTCTAACACAGTATATGTCTCAAAGAATTGATCAATACGAGTGGATTTAATATGCTATGTTGGAGACGAACGAGCTACAACGACTGCGCTGTTCGACACAGGCGCAACAGAAAAATTTATACACCCAAGAACCCTCGAAGCGTATAACATAACACCGCGAAAACTGGCACGACCAAGGAAGGTTACCAATGTTGATGGAACAATTAATGCATCTGGGACGGTCACAGAAGGAGCCGTAATTACGCTCACGCACCAAGGGCAAACCCAGAAACACGTCTTTCTCATCGCCGACATCGGGGAAGACAACTTCATTCTCGGTTACCCCTTTGGCGAGAGTGCACGACCCGATATCGATTGGGAAACGGGGCGCATCGGAGGACCAGTATGGATGCACCAAGACATACTACGACTTCCAGCCAAAATTAAGGTATCCCAAGATGAACAACTGTTCTATCTCCCGATCAAACGCACCACCACCGTCGCCCAGCAATTAGCTGAAAAAGCAACAGACAAAACGAAGCGACACTGGACCGAACTAGTTCCCAAGGTCTATCACCCCTATGGGAAAGTGTTTGAAGAAGAGGCATCAGAAAGATTCCCCAGGAAGAGACGATGGGACCACGCCATAGAGCTCAAACCCGACGCCCCATCCTCTCTGAACTGCCGAATCTACCCCTTATCCCCCAAAGAACTCGACGCACAGAAAGAGTTCCTTGCCTCCAACCGACGCTTGAAGAGGATCTGCCGATCCAAGTCACCATATGCAGCAGGTTTCTTCTTCGTGAAAAAGAAGGACGGCAAGTACAGGCCAGTCCAGGACTATCGCCCGTTGAACAAATGGACCATCCCCAACAAGTACCCCCTCCCACTCATCACCGACCTCGTCCAAGAACTATCGGGCAAGGAGCTGTTTACCAAATTCGATGTCCGATGGGGCTACAATAATATTCGCATCCGCGAAGGAGACGAATGGAAAGCAGCGTTCAAAACAAGTGAAGGACTCTTCGAACCAACGGTAATGTTCTTTGGACTCACGAACTTGCCCGCGACCTTCCAAATGATGATGGACGATATTTTCCAAGAAGAAATCGCCCAAGGTTGGCTCAAAATCTACATGGATGACATGGTCATTGCCACAAGGAACAACCCCAAAGAACATGAGGACAAAGTGACGAAGGTATTGCGAAAGTTACAAGAACACGACCTATACTTGAAACCAGAAAAGTGCTCCTTCAGCCAGCACGAAATCGAATACCTCAGCATGATCATAGGAGGAGGATGTGTGAAGATGGACCCCGTCAAGGTAGAAGGCATCCGCAATTGGACAGAACCGACAACCTTGAAGGAATTGAGAGGCTTCCTCGGCTTCTGCAACTTCTATCGCGCCTTCATTTCCAAGTATTCTGACTTAGCACGGCCACTGAACGACATGACAAAGAAAGGATGCCAGTGGCACTGGGGTCAACCCCAACAAGACGCCTTCGACGCCCTAAAGGAAGCATGTACAACCTACCCAGTTCTGCGGACACCCAACTGGAATAAACGATTCATTCTGGAGACCGATGCCTCTGGCTACGCAATTGCGGCGGTCATCGGTCAAGAATTTGACGATGGGCTACACCCCATCGCGTTCTATTCCCACAGCCTAGTAGAGGCAGAGCATCGCTACGACATCCACGACCTCGAACTCCTAGCCGTAGTCTTTGGCTTCAAACAAGGCAGAGCTCTTTTCTTAGGGGCCCACCACCCCATCGATGTCTGAACAGACCATAAGAACCTAGAGTACTTCAAGATCCCACAGAAGGTTACCAGCTGTCAAGCCCGCTGGTTCACCTTCCTGCAGGACTTTGACTTCAAAATCTCACACATCCCCGGCCATACCAATACCCTCCCCGATATCCTTTCCCGTCGCTCAGACCTTAACAAGGGGGTGATAGAGAACGAAGCACCCCGCATCCTACTCCCCCCTTCCCTTTTTTCCTCTCAACCTACCACCCCCCTCCGCTCCCTGCTGTCGAAAACCTACGTCCCCGACGACCCAATCAGACGACGTGCCCTGCTACAATGAATACATGACACACCACCAGGAGGACACCCAGGCATCGCCAATACCTGGGACCTGGTACGGCGACGATATGAAGGCCCCAGGCTCAGAGACTTTACCGAACAATATGTTAAGGGGTGTGCCATCTGTCAAGAATCGAAGACCCGCCCCATACCTAAAGCACCCCTTCAATGATTTGATACCGACGTTACTGCAGGCCCCTTTCAATCCGTCTTGATGGACCTGATAACCGATCTACCACCAATCGAGGGATACGATGCCGTGCTCACGATAGTTGACCAAGGATGCTCCAAAGCAGCTAGGTTCATTCCCTGTACAAAGGAAATAGATGGACCAGGCGTCGCCAAGATGTACCTCCAACATATCGTCCCCTGGTTCGGGATGCCGAAGAGAATCATCTCCGATCGAGACCCACGATTCACATCAGGTTTCTCGAAGGAGATGGCCAAAGGACTGGGAATCCAACAGAATCTGTCGACAGCCTTCCACCCCAGGACTGACGGACAGACAGAGCGCATGAACGCATGGTTGGAGCAATACCTATGACCCTGGACGTCAACCCAACCGACAATCTGGGCCCAGATGCTTCCCATCGCCGAATTTGCCCACAACTCGTGGAGACACGACGTGACGAACGCCACACCACACGAACTCCTCATGGGTTTCAACCCCCAAGTACATATCGAGGAAATCAGCGACCAAGTCCCCGCTGCGAAAGAACGTATGGAACAAATGAGGGACGCACGACGAGATGCACAAAAACGCCTGGAACACGCACACCGGTCACGAGGAAAGCAACCAAGGATATTTCAGGAAGGTGATGAGGTGTGGTTGGAAACGATCAACCTTAGACTCGGAACGCCCAAGAAATTATCCCCAAAACGAGTAGGACCCTTTAAGATAACACAACGAGTGTCCAACGTTGCCTATCGTCTGGAACTTCCCCCATCGATGAAGGTGCATAACGTCTTCCATATCGACCTTCTCTCTCCCTACATCGAGACGATCGCACATGGTCCTAACTACAAAAGACCCCCACCGGAAGTCGAAGGAGAAGAAGAGTATGAAATCGACTCGATCATCGATGCCAGGAGGTTTGGGCAAGGCAAGAAGCTCCAATACCTCGTCCATTGGAAAGGGTATCCCAATTCGGATAACTCGTGGGTGGATCACAAGGACATGCACGCGCCTGAGCTAGTTAAGGCCTATTATAGACACTCCCCCACGGGTGGACAAACGACAGTATAAAAGACGACCCGTCGAACAACAAAAAATTCCATTGCAGAACTTCAATCCTCTTTGACCTCTTCTATTACATCCAATGTCTCAGCCTTCTTCTCACCCCACCTCGCCCTTCAACATCGACATGCAGGTTGCGCATCAATGTCACAGTCAAGACCTAGCCAACGCAGCCGAGCACACCACTATGATCGCCATCAACGCCGACACGCACGGCTGGGATCTCCCAAACACCATTCGAAACCACCGAAACCACCCTCCAACACCCGGGTCCCTCAGAAGACTCGAAGAAGCCGCGCGCCTCTTGATGGCGCACCTTGCTGAACAGGAGGAAGAGCCCGTCTTCGTCCCAGACCCTACGTATATCCCCATTCCCCCACGGGAGGCCGTCCTCCTCCTTGATGAAAACGAAAATATCCTCGATAACAACCTACTCTCCTACCCGCTACGCTCTCCCCTCCCCCGATATCCAGGTGCCAAGACAGACTATACCTGGCCGACCGGTAACGAAGCCACTGATCTTCCCCTTCCCCCATCTCCGACCCCCTCTCCCGTGTCGAGCACGACGTCCACCATAGAACTGACCTCTCCCGCAGCTTGTGAAGGCGAAGGAGAGCCCGACGAGCACGATGGTTGGCAACTCAACTACGCAGAAGGGCAGGGCGCCCTCTACCCCTTCTTCATTCCGGATGATGAGGGGTCCGTCATCACCGCCCCCCTTATCCAGTATCAGCTCGACGCCCGACCGTTTCCCATGATCCATGCCACGCAGTGCCGAGGCGGACGAGTCTACACCAAACCGCTTCGGGCTCGTACTCACCCCTACCCACGCCCAACCATGACACGGAACCAAGAAGCAGCGTTCCAAGCAAATCAAGCGTTCACATTCCTGGTGGACCAAGCCCTAGAGCTCAAAAACGACCCTTCCCTAGCTGCCGAAGTAGTACGGCTGAGAGAGACGCAGTATATCGTCAAGCAGTCGGCCGAACAGCTTGCCCAGGGTTTGGTGAAGTATCACACGGACCTAGCCACCATGAACGACAGTCTTAGCCAACTCGTTCATGCCAATGCTTACGAACGCCTGCTGCCCAAAATCCAGTACGAGGTGCGCCCCAGCGTGGAGTATCCCTGGCGTCAACTCTGGCGCGCGCGACAAGCCTTCAACGACCCGAACATGGGTGTACCAAACTACAGAAATTGGTGTTGCCACTTCTGTGGGAAAGGAGGACACCCAGCATGGACCTGCGGGAAGATCCACCGCTGCCGCTGGTGCAAGGAAGAAGGCCATTACGATGACGCCTGCCGCCACCCCCACACCCTGTGTCGGGTCAAAGGGTGGTGCGTTTCCCCCACCAGTCACCAACACTTCCACCGTGCATGTCGCACCCGCCTCCCGCTTCACGCTTAGGACGTTAACAAGGGGGTGATGTCACGCCAACCGTGACGTGACCCGAATAGGAACGGGTGCAACCCCGTGACCAGTGAGAGACCGCAAATCGTTCCGACTCCTTCGTGTATGTTCCACCGAGTTCCATTGTGTTCTGTCCTGTCCCGCACCTTCCACCGTGTACTAGTAGCTTCCACAAGACCTGTATATAAGCCGACATATATCGATGAACAAGCCTTAAGCTTGTTCTCCTGTGAATCTATCGGGTTTCCAGTGAACTTGCCTCTAGAACAGTCTGGTCCCCTGGTAGACAAAGGGACCTCTTAGCTCAAAGACACTGTGCTTGTAAAGAAGCCAGACTTGTACTTCGAAACACGAACGAACCCCGACACGCATCACCCGAGGCGTGACACTTCGTCGCTCCAGTATACAGCCGGCGTCTTCTGGGCTTCCCGGCGTCTTCTGACTTCGTCCTTCAACTCGCTAATCCTATGCTCAATGTCATTCTGAGTCAGCATCTCGATATTCCCTACTGTGCTTTGTCGGATGGCTGGGAGGTGTCTGTCATAGGATCCGTGGTTGTCCCATCTTCTGGCGGCCATCTCAGCTCTAAGGACGCCGACCTCTGCTTCTCTGGTTGATGGGGGGGTGTCTTCACTATCCTGTAGCGCCTGGACGATACTCCTGAGGTGGACGTCGAGGGTGTGGAAGGGTAAGGATGGGGGGGTCCACGCTGGACTTCCCCAGGGCTTGGTAGGTCGAAGATTGTCCTGTACGTGGGTCTGTGGGATCTGGGGAGAGGAAGGAGGCGCGTCACTGCTTGGCTGTCCTCTATCTGCCTCCACAACGGGTACTCATCCTCTGGCATCTCATTCCCCACAGTGTGCCTATAAAGATCTTGGATCGCTTTGGTGGAGATGGTGAGGACTCTATCGTAAGTCTGTTCATGGGTCTCGTTGTTTCTGGGGTGGAAAAAGGCTCTGTCGATGGTTCAGGCGATGAGTTCCTTGGGGAGTTCTGGGAAGACTCGTTCGACATGTGAGTCGACTGCGAAGCGTGCAGTGTCTGCGTTGAGGACTGGGGATGAAGGGACTTCCTCTTCTGTCCTGTTGTGTTCGTGGATACAATCTGCGGTGCAGACGCCTTCTTCGTGTTGCGCGATGAGGACGGTGGAGTCAATGTCGAGGATGCGTTGTTCGGGAGATCCATAGCTGATATCGGACATGGGTGAGGATGTTAGAGTGAAAAGATAGGAGTGGAAGTGGGGGGTGATGGAAAGATGGTGAATTTACCCCCTTCTTAAGAGGGGCGACAGCCTCGGCGCCTAGGAACGGGGTTTCTTCAGTGGAAGTCTGCGATAAGGTCAGGTGCATGGAGGTCAACGTCATTGATCCACGAGTTTTTGGACTGTGGGTAGCCTTTCCTGTTGAGACGGACGCAGATATACCGGCTTGGCCCGGTCCGGCTACCTGCCTAATGCGGACGACGCGACTTGTAGGTAAGTCTCTGACGCTCGGATCGGCTAGATCCTAGGAACCGGAGTACCCGGTTCGCTAATTGTAGACGGAGCGCCCTAAGTGCTCCATGACAATTGGACTGCCATATCGGGACTGCTAACGATCTC
>QLPC01012162.1:579-24150 GCA_003314055.1 Lactifluus hygrophoroides
AGCCAGTTTTTGTTCTGTGTTTGCGCTGCGTGACTCCATTGGTCGAAGGACTCTGGACTTTCCCTGTCGATGCAGGCATCGGCTAGCTGGACTGGGAGACCTTGGGCGAAGAGTGTCATCGCCATTGGGTCATCAACGTCGATCCCTGCACGGTGGGCCAAGAGTTGGAACTTGGCGATGTATTCGTCCACCGTGCCATCCGCCATCCGCAGTTTCCGGAGGTCTTCAAGGGCTTGTTCGTGAGCGGCGTAGTCTGTGAAGGACCGACGGAAGTCTCCTTCGATGACGTCCCAGGGCGTTGTCCCTGGGAGGAGATACTCTTGTCCTCGCTCTATCTTATCTAACAGCTCGTAGTTCCTCTCGGTCCATCCTTCTACCTTCGGGCCTTCGATTAGGCTAAGGAAGAACGCCGCGCGCTTATACGGGTCGCGGGCAATGGTGGCGTCTCGGTTCATCAACATGAATCGTTTGAACTGTGTTAGGAATTTCGTGGTACGTCGACGGTCTCCGTCGTATCGATCAGGTGGGATTCCTTCTAGCCTAATGTTTTTTCCTTTCCTTGGGTCATTGTCTTCGTCAACGTCTTCGACACCGAACAGGTCATCACCGGTGCCTCGCGGGCAGCGTGGCTGTCGCCCAGCGGTTCCTTGTTTGGTTCGCGAGGATGGTGCTGCCATCCCTTCGTCGCCTTCGGGTTGTTCGTGGACAACGATGTTTTCTGCGCGGCTGGCGGCACGGGACGGCTCGCGGGACGGCTCGCGGGATACTGGGCCGGGGACGGGTTCTCCTGACGCAGTGAGCTTCGCGAGGTCAATCCCCTTCAATGGAGAGTGCTTGGGGTAGAACGAGTCCCGTAGGACACGAAACGCCTCCCATGAATTCTCGCGGCGTCGTAGTTCGAACCAGACGCCGAAGAGGTTGGCGACGGCGAGTTTCGCGTTGTTGTAGTAGACGTAGTAGCCGATCCATGGGGCTTTGTCGGCTTCGGGTGTTAAGTGGAATATAATGATTTCGTCGTGCTGTGTTTCACGTCAGAATTGCAGGGGAACGAGGTTCTCCTGTTCCGGTTTTAATTCGAAGGGCAGCGTGACCGATGCTAATTCCAGCTCGGTGTACTGCTTGTTGTCAAGGCGTATGATCTGCCAGTCTCGGCTAACCGTCGTCATCGTGGCATTCGGTTAGATCGTTTGTTTCGTGTAAGCTTGTTCTAATGTCGCGCCTCAGGTGGCTGCGCGTCTGGAGCGGGATTCGTTCGGATTTGGAGTCTGGCTTACAAGGCAAGCTCTAGTGCACTTGAGATAAGATATCCCTTTGTCTTACAGGGGATAAGGCTGTCTGGCTGGTTACGACTGAAACCTGATAGGTTCACAGAAGAACAAGCTTAGGGCTTGTTCAATAATATACGCTAGTTTATATACAAGTCTCGTAGAAGCTACTAGTACATGGTGGGGGGCAGCAGTACACGACGGAACTCCAAAGAACCTGGCGGAACATACGGGAAGGAATCGGAACGATCTGGTGCAGTCTCTCTGCTGGTCACGGGGTTACGCCCGTTCCATACCGGGTCACGTCACGGTTAGCGTGACACTGGCTGTCCATGTGCTCAGTTGGCTGATCCTGGGCATCTCGGTCGTCGTCGTCGTGAATCTGTGTCCATGCAACGTCCTGCGTCTCGCCTTCGGATTCTGAGGATTCCTCTTCTTCATGAACTTGGTGGGAGGCTTCCTTCTGCCTCTTGGATTTCTGCACCTCCAGGAAGTCAAAGACACCAAGAAACCCTTTCTTTGCCAGGTCAGAACGGAGCTTTTTGCGGCAGTACTGCGTCCTTGCTGAATCTCCTGTGTAGCGGCGTGGTGTCTTTCGCTTTCTCTGGGCCAACCTCTCCTTCTCTCTCTCTATTGCCTGTTGCTGTGCCTGCTGCAAAGCAGCACTGAATCGTTCAACTTCTGATTCTTCATGGGTGACAGGCTCATCTGGTTCATACAGCTCGAAATCATCATCCTCTTCAAGTTCTGAGTCACCAGCTGAGTCCACTGCCAGCAACTGATCATCACTATCAACCCCCCACATCTGGTGGTCAGTTTCGTGTGTGTTGTTGACGGCAGGAGGGCGCGTTAACGTCATTCCTGCCTTTTGTGTAAGTTCTGTCTTGATGCGGACATAAAGCGGCCATCACTCACCAATATTGGCAGCGTGTGACCGTTCTGCTTCCCGGGATCGCCGCACAATCGCAGCGTTGAGGGCTCTAGCCTTCTGGAGCTGGGTTTTCCGAGGCATATCGGGTCTATTCTGCGTCTCTAGATGTCTCTAAATCTCAACATGCTCCGTGTTATGTAATGCTTATGTAATGACAAATTCTAATGCTTTGTTTTCTCATTTTCTATTTTTGAAGCCAGAAAGCGTCAAAAACGCGTTTAGGAACAAAAAACATATTTCTCGTACTGTGACATCAATTCTCATTATTTTTAAAAACAACTTTTAAGAATGACAGATATCTATGTTTACTATGTTTTCGTTAAAAAAAGTGGGCCATATATTGTTCTGTGGAAGTGCAGTTTCGAGCCAGGAGTTGGCCTAGTTCTGCTTACATAAAGGGGTGCTGGTTCCTAGTTTCGCCAGCCTTATTATTATAGGCACTAGAGTAGACCCGTATATTGTCAAGACAGGAGTGAGGTTTACGGGCCTTCAATTCGTCCGGAGACGACTCAGATTACTCAGCATTTATTTAACATCAAGTGAAGTCAACGAGGCCATGCCCACAGATCTCAATCACATTCTGCCGTAGTTGTACTTGGCCACATTTACCGCGTTGAGTTGCAGCTTCCTGATCAACGGGGTTGGAATTGTTATTGTTATTATCATTCATCAACTTGAATTTATTGCGTGGACAAAGATTTTTGATGTCAAAAGATGTCAAATTTCAATCCGAGTCGAAAACAAATAGGTGGTCACAGACAGGAAAGAAAGAAAAGAAAGGCAGTGGTACTACGTGCGGACGGTGCGGCAGCATGTCATGGTAAACTCAAGAATCCAGATGAATGTTCGCCATTACAGGCTACTGTAGATAGATGAAAGACAAACTTTTACTAAATGGAAATCAAATCTGAGAAATGTACATTTGTGCACTGAATTGCAGTAACATAAAAGAGAGCCAAGCACCATCAGTCAGAAATATGAGACCTTCCACATCGACAAAACAAAGGACCGAAACAAGTTTTTAGGATCAGGTACAAAGGGGAGCAATCGAACACTAGGTAACCCTGGGCCAACTGAGGACGTTGTAGCACTGTGAGGCCCGGGCACAATAACTTGAATAACATGCTGCCTCGCTGTGGCATCGAGGGAGAAAGAAAAGAAGCACATGGTGGATGACAGGGTCTGGCAGTGGGCCTCATATTGAAGAAAAACACGATCAAAGAGAATGAAAGGGAAGAAAAGGGTTGGCATACAAACAGGGGGATCAAGGTTATCATATAAGAAGATCAAGAGAAACCGTCATAGTGAGAACCGTAAAGCAATAGTCAATAAAAGATCCGTTCGAAAAGAAAAAAGAAAAAAGAAAAAAAAATCGGAGGACGAACAATAGCAGCAAGATCGAGATGTGATAATAGCAAGAATACTCAGTTGAGGATAGAGCAATCGGCAGGCAAACGCCGCAAACGATCGAATCATAAGGGCCATCATGTCCAAAACAGGCCCAGTGGATGAGTGGACAGAAGCGTCAAAATTTAGAGCACCCTGAAGACATTCCCCGTAAGCAGCAAGAATCGTGAGGGAAAAGACTGCAACAGCGGCAGAAGATCAGTCATAGAGAACGCAATTGACCATGTGAAAAGGGAGAAGGAAGGGATGACAATCCAGGGACGAAGAGAGGTGAGCACAGTCAGAGAGCACGATTGTCATGGTATCACCAAAGCCGAAAGATGGCAGTTATCTGTCACTTTTGTAAGCCAGCCTCCTTTATTATAGTAGATGGAGTCCTAATTGGCAAGTATAAGACTTTATTTTCTAGGCATTTGACGTCCCAGGGTCGTGACTGACAGCCTGCGATCGCTGTTGTCGGCGTCAACGATATCATTGGCTCTGGCCCGGGCGCCTCCTTCCCTCCTTCGCGCTGAACTCCCAGGTAACCTCTGCCCCCGAGACGTCGACGTGGCCGTGCGGGACCCCTCAGCGCTGGACCCTTCCCTTTCACTTTACTTGCAGTTTAGACCATGAGGTTAAGATACTCCGCAATGTACAACGTACCAAACGTTAGATGGCTTTCTACTGAGCCTCTTGTTAGGCACTGCGCGAAAGTTTCTCTCTCCTCGTTGCTCGTGGTGAGCGACTTGACGATCGATCTCAGCCATCCAGCCCTGATAGAGCTTGCCCGGCGGTGCCTTCCGCAGGCGCTCGGCCATCTTTTCTTCCACGGCCTCGGCGCGCTCAAATGTCAATCGATCGTGCATCGGTGTGGACGCCAATAGCGTCAGATCTATAGCCTGAGACTCTGCGGCCTTTTTGAGACGTTGGTATTTCATTGCTTCGTTCCAGCTTGCCAACAAAGCTGGATCACCGTCGATTTCGCGCATCCAAGTTGTGTTGGTGCCATCCGGACGACTCCAGTTTTTCCACCGGATCTTGTAAGATAATGGATTAATATCAGTTGACAAAGTGGTGAATGAGACCCTCTGAAACTCGCCTCGTAGCTGAGTGGTGAGAACTATGAGGTTTGAAAACCATGAGGTGGAGCTCTGGGAATTTAGTACGCACCTTGAAACCCCAAAGACATCGACGTCTTCCCCCACAATTCCGTGTACTGGCCATTCTTCCCCATCGTCATCTGGCTCCGGTGGGCTTGGAGAACGAGCAATCATGTCCGAGTCGGAAGCCATGATAATTGCTCACACTTACTTAGTCCGGGTACGCTTCGTGGGCGCCAACGACGCCGACTTCGAATGTCATAGCAGCAGCTCCGCGTCTAACTCAATGTCTGCACCTACATAATGACCGATACCCTTCTATCTTCTATACCCGGAATACCTCACGACTACCAGGCAGCACTGAAAAAAAGTGCGTCTTTACACTTTTACAGAGTGGTAAATCCCTACACAACTTGCAACAGGCGGCTTTGTTACTGCCTCTGATGTGCTCCTGCCCCCCGTTTCTGATATTTCGCAAAAGTGTAGATTAGCACCGCAGGCTGTGCAGGAGATCGTCAGTGCCGTTTCCCGAGCTTTAGAACGTCCACCTCGCCTTTTGAGAGATGTCATGCACGATGGCAGCGAAGTGATCACGACGGGTGACACTTCACTCGACCAGATGCTCGGGGGCGGTATTAGAGTTGGTATGATATGGGAATTTGTCGGGGAAGGGTGAGTTCATTTACCCATGCATTGTTTGAAATTTCACCCCTGGCACGCAGCGCATCTGGGAAGACACAGCTAGCGTTGCAGCTCTCACTTCTTGTGCAGCTCCCCGTAGCTCAAGGCGGCCTCGATGGCACTGCATGCTACCTCACCAGTTCCGCTGGCCTACCAACGCCCCGCTTGGTCGAGCTGCTGAACGAACACCCTCTTCTAGCGGGCTCGCGCTGCAACCTCGACAACATCCAGACGAGCGCGACAAAGACCGTAACCTCACTCTTATACGCGCTTTCCGAAGTCCTCCCCGCCTCCATCGACGCCGCCGCCAAAGCGCGAAAGTCCAAACCGCTCAAGCTGCTCATCATCGACTCGCTCGCCGACCTCCTCCTCGAAGACAAAACCACGACGGCCACCACCCTCGCCGAGCGCTCCCGCAACCTCTCCGCGATCGCAGCGCAACTGCACGCGCTCGCAGCGACGCACCAGCTCGCCGTGGTCGCCATCAACCGCGTGACGGACGTATGGGAGCGCAGACCCGACGCAGACCCCGGCCAACCAGGCGAGCTCATCTACGCAAACCACGCGCGGATCTTCGGTCGCGCAGAGGGCGAGTCGAAAACCGCCGCGCTAGGCCTCGTATGGGCCAACCAAGTCAACGCGCGCATCATGCTCGCGCGCACTAAGAGGCGTCGCGCGGTGGTCCCCGCAGAGACGACGGCTTTGAGCACCCACGCGAGGAAGCGGTTCCGTGCGGAGGGGGGCAGCGCCGTGCGCGTGGACGATATCACCGTTCGCCGCTTGACGGTGGTTTTTAGCTCCGTGTGCGCGCCTGCTTCCATCGATTTCCTCATCACCTCGCGGGGCGTGGAAACCTCCGCAGACGACGATCTGGGTGATACACGCGTGCCTCCTCCGATGATCCATCCCTCGACGGCGGCGCATGTTCCATCGGCAAACGTAGCTCGTCCACCCTTGGCTGACGTTTCCCCGCTAGACGTTGGCTCCGTTGTGGGTGATCTCCGGCAGCCGCAGCCTGGCGACGTACCCACGACCGAGCTAGACGAGGACGAAGATGCCTATTGGCAAGAATTGGATGACTTTCCGTTCGTTGACGATAGTATTGATCTATCTCAAGGTGTGAATCTATCATGATCGTCAAGATCATTTCCTATAAATGTAGCGGCCTCTCATGTATTGAGATACACACGTGCTGTATTTTAGGTGGTACTATGGACAATCCTGATATTCTGATTATATGAATACACTTCTTACACCATTCTCAGCGGAAAACCTGTTAGTCCCAAAGGCTTGCTCTCGTCTCTTGGCTCCGGTCCACCAAACTGCCCAGCATGAATCACCACGGGAGAGGAGATGGCTCGTCGGGAGAGGTGAATTGGCAGTGGTAGATCTTCCGCGCGGTCGGCGTACACGCCAGCGCAGTACGCTGCATCATGTCAGTCAGTAAGTCAGGGACTAGACACAGCATTTCTGTTGCTTGTAATACGCACCAACGATCGCAGACATCCAGGCCAAGGTGAGAGCGACGACGAAGAGAGCGACGTGACATTTACTCGCGCTGTCCGGCGGCTTGACGCAGAATCCATTCTTGTCCGAGTGGATGGACCATCCAATCGCAGCGCCTAAGGAGGAATTACATCATCAAGTCGACGAATACCCCATCGCTACTAGCGACTTACAGCAGTCGAGAATGGCCACGCAGAAAAGGGCCCTTCGGTCACGCTTGATATTGTTAAACACGCACGATCGCATGATCATCTTGTAGAACAACCTAGTGAAAGGGGATCAGAGAGCCAAGTCTCGCCACAGTAAAGATAAACCCTCACGTCGAGATGAGGATGATGGCGGCCAACGAATTGCAGGTCACCAGAGTGACCACTAGTCCTAGATTCGATTTGAAAAAGGGGGTCAGACCTTTACTTAGGGGCAAAAGCGCGCAGCAGACCTGTGGCAACGGTTTCGAAAGTGATGATAGCGATCAAGGGCAAGACGATATTAACGACAAGCAGAAATGCTTTTTTTGAATATTGAAATAAAAGGCCCTCAGTCAGCGCCTTCGTTGGCCAGAGAGGTCACTCCGAGGGAGGTGAGGGAGGCTCACCGTAACATAAAATTCCTGGAAGCTGAGGGGGAAGAGCTGGCATAAAACGAGACATCTTGTCACAGACAAGTCAGCGAAAGAAAGGAACGCAGCAGAAAAAAAAGTGATAGAAATGAGTGTGCTAAGGGTAAGAGTGCTCGAGATGGAGCAAAATCGCGGCTGGAAAGAAAGAACAGAAAAAAAGAAAAAAAAACATGGCTCTGCTTTAAATTGAGGTGAGGTCCGGATTGTGGTTGTAGCAGTTTTAGTCTTGTTCGGTGTGGGGTGGACGGTGTTCGACCACAGATTGAAATGGCCCGAGAAGCAAAGCGCATTGTCCCGGAAATCGCGGGACAGTAAGCACGATATACCCGAACGAGCGAAAGGCGACGCTGAGCAGCTAGTTGTATTAAATTCTAGACGATCAACAAGAGAATAGGGCGCTGTATGCTAGCAGCGAAGGGACAAGGGATACGTTGCGTCCACTATAACTAGCAGCATTGTCGAGAAGTCCAAAATCACTGCAGAAGCATTCTTCTTGTCCTAGGCCAGATGAAAAGGTTGGTGGAACAGCCTGAGCCTGAGTCACAGTTGTAGTGTAGCGCTTGACCGGACATCTCCGAAAATGGGCGCTCGTTCGTTCATGTTCGTCGTTCCTCTGTGACAAAGGCACCGTACAATGCACGCGACGTGTTCATGGCAACATCGTGGGCCTAATTGCGACAAAAACACAATCAAAGTAGAATACAGAGCAGACCAATACGCAAGATACGCAAGACCCAGGGATGTGGGATGCGGCGCGATGTAATGAACACCAGCTCTGGTTGGTGCCGCAGCCCGACGATAACCGTCTATGTCCGAGGGACCGTCATCATAACACGACTAAAGACATAATTATAGTTGGGGAAGAAGGGAATAACTTCATGCGTCTGATGGCAGCTCCAGCCAGCCCTCCTGACCAAACGTGTTCTCGCCGGAGTAGCTCACGTAGAGGAAGTTGTCCTCGTCCCTATCAATGCACAACGTCCGAGTCAGTGCTGACAACGCAGACGTATATCCGGATGGCCGCTTACTTATGCTCCTCGTATATCGCACTCATCAGTGCTGCGGTTGGGGGCAGCGTTTCATCAACAAAGATAAAGATGGCCTTCTCAGGCGCGAGCTTGATACGCTTGCGGATCACGTAGACGAATTGACCGACGGTCAAATCCTAATAAAACGGTAGAAGAATGATCAGTTGGACTCGTGTATAAGGATAACGATTACAGGGTACTCACCGAGGGCACCAAATACTTCTTCTTGTCAATAGTAGGAATATCCGTCCTATCCGCCTTTTCGCATATCACCTGTCCATCCATGATGTAGGTGTGATACCTCCGAGGGACGATTATGAGAGATCACGTACGGGAATACGATCAGGGTACTTCTGGCGAATACGCTCGGCCTCAGCCTTGCGTTTCTCTGTATGACAAGGGAGCGTGATCAGGGTGGAAATCGCGTAGCGATGTGGGGGACTCGTTGCTCACCAAAGGGGTGTTCGTCTTTGAATTTGGAACGCATGGTGATGTTGATGAAAAGAGTAAGAAAGAGTTCTGGGTGTAGTTGACGATGGGTAAAGGGTTTCAGAGGAAGACGGGATTCGATGAATGTGAATGTGAAGGGTGGCTTATAACACGAGGAGAGACCGCGCACTGTGCACCGAGTCAACAAAGCACAACAACCCGATCCCGCTTATTTAGTTTCACACTCACCTGCCACTGTCGAGTCAAATCCACCCAGCTCAGCTATTAGTCACTACTCTCTATTCTATTGTCTCCGCAGCCCATCCCTCCCCGCTTGCGTGTTCTTGTTGTGCTTTCATGACTTTTCTGATTACAAATCCTCCTAGGCCATGTCTTATCAGCGGGGAATTGAACGTTTCCATGTCTGCTTATTTTGTCAAGGAGGCTCCCAGGGTCTGCTACATGTCACTGGAATCTACTGGCTTCACAAGAGACATCTTAACCTTTCCTCTCTGTGTGTTTTTATCCTTCTCTACTTCGACGCTCACTGTGACCTTGTCAAACACTGCAATTTCGATATCTTCACCTCCCGCTCCCGAGGATGGTATCGTGAAGGTATAGTTATCCGCATCAAACCTTGTCTCACGCTTGAATGTGACCAAGCCTTCGATGCCAAGCCTGTAGAATTAGCATGTTAGCACCGACCTGGGACATGAAAAGTGGTACCAACTTTGACACGAATACATTGAGACCATTGCGGAACGTCCGTATGACAAATGCTTCCTCGGTTACCTTACCCGCACCCAGAGACGCTGATTTCTCTGCGCGAGCTTTGAGTGCGAGGCCAACGTAGAACTCCACACTGGCTCGACCAGCCATCTGTGCCATGCGATGTCTTCTATTCACGACATCTAGTGTGCGCTCAACATGCGTCTTTGAGTGAAGAGAGGCATGCAATGGACAATAGGATATCGCCGCAGCAAGTTGCCGGTGCACAAGGACGTCTACTCACTGCTATTTAGTAAATTCTAGACACGAGAATACCAGCGTGCTCGCTTACCAGCAAACCGTCGGATGGGACTTGTAAAATGCGTATAGATCGGACTTGCTAGGCCATAGTGTCCGAATGTGTCCTTGGACACGCTGCCGGAACAGAAATATTCTGCGGACAGCATACATCGTGTCGCCATTATCCTAACCAGCGTGTTGAACGCAGGCTCTTTGGGATCCTACGATTATCGTCTTAGTACCCATGCCTGGAATTCGTCTGAGGAAACCCACAATACAATGATCCAGCGATGCTGCTAGTGCACCAGAGCTAGACACGTCTAATGATATGCCACGGCGCTTCTGGAGGATGTCTTGAAGTTTTTCGAAATTCGCCTTTGGAGGTGGCATGTGCCTTCTGAGAACGGCCGTTTGCGGGAATACCTCCTGGATCCTCTGGGCGACGCTTATATTCGCGAGAAGCATGAACTCTTCCACCAGACTGTTGGTTTCCCGCATCTCTTTCTGCTCAACATCTATAGGGTCCGAGGACTCTGCGCTATCGAGATGGATTTTGACTTCGGGCGATGCGAGGTTCAGCGCTCCAGCGGCCATCCGGCCTTCTTTCAACTTGTGCGCGATAGTATTCAGGAGGCGGATACTGTCTGTCAGTTCGTCTTGTCGGTGTCTATGTATCCCGTGAGATCACTCATAGAAATAGAAGGTGTCCGACGAACGGGTCATCTTTTCGGATTTGTGCTTCCTCGTATGTGAAGGCGCATTTAGATGCAATGACGGATTTGGTAAACCGGACATCCACAATCTTCGCCTCGGGCGTCAACTCCTATTTTTGGCGTGGATATCAGAGGTTCCCACCGACGGAGAACGTATACCTACCCAGATCACTGAGAACGCCAATCGCTCGACAAAGGGCCGGAGGGAACAAAGGTTCGTCCCAAGGAGGGCAGGTAACATGTCTATGCGTTTGTCAACGAGATACACCGTTGTTCCCCGCGCAGCAGCTTCAGCGTCCATGGGGTTGTCGGGAAGGACAAAGTGAGAAACATCAGCGATGTCTGGAGCGGGGTTTAATAACAGCAAGCAATTCAAACAAAGCAACAAACTCACGGACACCCGCCTCAATATTCCCATTTTTTAATCGACGAGCATGCAAGGCATCATCAATGTCCTGGCAACCTTTGGAATGGGAAGCTTGTCAAACTACCTTGCTAAGAGTAAAGCATACGCACCAGGGGGATCGATGCTACAAATATTGAGCTGTCGTAGGTCTTCGCGGTCTCTCCAAATAGGGTTATCATCCCTTTTTAGTGGTACGACCCACTGCTCGCCTTCAGCGGGCAAGCAGTCCAGGATAGCCTTCCCAAAAGGCCGGTATGGGACATCAAACTCGAGCAAAAGGCTTTCCTGTTCAGCCTCCTTGCTTTCGACCTTTCCGAGGGCCCTAACGAAGTGACCTTCGGGATAGCGCGACGTAATGTCCCACTTGTCGATAGTGACAAGAATTTTTTGACCAAGAAGTGCTGGCGCTTGGCGAGTACGCATTCGAATGCGTGGGAGGACACGTGAGACTGGGGTTGCGAATACAGTTTGTTGGGAAAGCGATGTTGTCGTGGACGAATTGAGGGAGGTACTATCTATGTGGCAAACATATCTGGGTAGGAAAATAAACGTCAGGGCTGTTAGCACGGCGAACTAGTGTCCACATACGCTCGCCAGTTCCTCTTGATGACACCAGCAATGCGACCAGTGGGCTGCTTCTCGGATATTGGTCGAGAAAGAACTTCAGCTCTTGAAGCTTTTTCATCCACAAACACTCTTTCACCTTCCTCATCTGATTCATCTGCGTCGTCATTTTTAAGCGTAGCTTTCGAATTGGTCAGCGTTGTCCAAGTGATATAGGGATACCAACTCACAATCCTGGTCTACCACCTCGTTCGTAGGTGCCTTCCATTCCTGTTCGCTGAAAACCTCGACCGCCACTATATCTCCGTGTACGGCGCGATTCATATTCTCCCGTCCAATCAAAAGAATTGGCTTGCTATATGCCTCCACATTGACGCTACCCTGAACTTCATCATCAATATTCTAGTTATCCGCTATCACCCATAGAACTGACCTCTAAGAAGTTGAATTGGTTTGCATTGAAATGTCCTTGGTGCAATTGGCCAGCCTTGACCCCTGCCATGAGGATGCCGGTGGATAAATACTGAATCATGGCCATAATTGGTTACAAGTCGGAATCGACACTTGTATTGCTCACCTCGGAATATAATGGTGGGCGACCAGCAGCTACGGTTGGTTCAATATTATTGGATCCCGCTGATAATAAGTCCATGAGTTGAGTAGACTCGGACATGCCCTCGACGTATTGACGAACTATGAGCAGAGGAGCGGTGGGTATAAGGTCATGAATGCAACAGACATATCAAATACCTGAGGAACAAGGTATCTCATCTTTCTCAGCCTTCAGTCGATTCCCGGCATCATCCGTCAAAAGCAAAACCGTCGGTAGTATTGGTCGCGGTTGTCCTCGGATCGGTGGACGTGTAAGGGATATATGCCTGTTGTACCAGGCAGTCCCAACGCGGATAGCTGGAATCCGGACTCAGTATGTGGTAGGGTTGTGGCACCGAATTGCTGGTACCTCGGTCATTGCGGTCATTTGGAGTCTCCCCTACTTCACGAACCACAGCGGTTTCTCTGTTACGGGTGGGATAGTGGTTCTCTGCCAGAATACAATACTCACGAACGAAATTCGTTATAAAACATCCAGATACGTTTCTCGTCCAACTTCATTAACGCCTTGAGACGGTTGTAAAGCGGAAGCGACCGGTGTCGAACTTCCTCGAGTACTGTTTGCAATAGTATAATAGGTGTTTTAAAGTAGTTCGATTCCATGAGGTCCATCTGCCGAATGAGCTCAAGCTAGGCTATTTCCCAGTACCGCGGACGACAGACCTGAGCAAGGAATACGTTCGTATCGGGTAGGACGAAGTGGCCATTGGGAAATGACTTGTGATCAACGGCACCACTGTAAGGAAGATGCAGTCCAGGAGCGAGGACGCATTCTCTGCACTTGTCTATTCCGCAGGAAACATCGTCCCTGAGATATCTCTCCCGGATGACTGGGGAAAGAAGGCTTGGATGACGGGGGCACGAACCAAGCTGAATACGGCGCACCTTTGACAACTTTGCCTCTGGCTGTTTTTTTGTAGAATTTACGTTGTGTGAATATTGCATCGTCTCGTTGTCGTTTGCGTATAGTGATTTCGACCATGGATGGTTGCAGGGACTGATCAACAACGTGGATCTAACGTAACTTAACCTAATCTTCACACCACGGCACCGGCGCGACTGCAGTCAAGGCGGCAAGAAGACCGTCTGCTGTTAGTTCGCTGTTCTGTCAATTCCAATCCAACCACAAAGTCGCCAGATTTACTTGTCGGCGTATTATCGGACGGTGGGACGCCATGCAACTACTCTGGCTGCTTCTGCCATTTGTCCCCTCCGTCACACCACTTTCTTTGAACGCGTCTTCCTCTCTCGTATGGGGAGCATATCGCCCCAACCTCTATTTTGGCCTCAGGCCGCGAATACCACAATCCCTAATGACTGGCCTTATCTGGTTTGGTACTCAGGACTACCACTCTTTTACCAGCAAGTTTTCTTTCAAGTGACACGTAAGCAACTCTCTGACACTTTTCGCAGAGGCACGCCACGCTTGTGACCAAGGGGACGGACTGGACCAGTACACATGGACCCAGTTCGATGCTCGGGAAGGGGGTATTCAAATTTTGAAGGATAGCCAGAACAACGTCAAGGTTACTACCGAACTGTTAAAGGTCGACGGTGGTGAGCATGGTGGAAGTTGGGCAGCGCGAATAAAGGGAGAGCCAATCAATGAAGGTTCGGATATCTTCACACGCAAGGAAATTCGTGTTCACTATGGCATTGCGGGCAGGGCGGCCATCACACACATCTTTCATATTCTACGCTGGGTTGGAAGGGATGGGCGGGCTCGATTTGGAGACAGATGAGGACGAGAATGTGCGCAGCTGATGATTCTGCTCACACTAATAACTGAGTGAATACATCAGGGTATCGATGGTCCTATCGTACTCACCGGGTCAACACCCGAGCTCGATGAGTTTACGATTCGAATTGTAGATGGTGCGCTTCCATCGTTCACTACTGCTGTGCATGTCTAATCGAGTTTTGTAGGACCACACAACAAGGCCGTTTCCGGTGGTCCATTCTCTGATACCTTCGCTAAACGTATAGGGAAAACCCATTACAGTGGGTTTCGCGTTCCTGCGGGAAACATATGGCAGGCAAAAGGTAGGTATACGTCCTTGCTGCTCTAGAGAAGGCATTCAAATCCCATCTAGATTTTATCATGAAAGAGGTTATTCAAAATGCTGGGGAGGTCGTGAAAGATATCAAGACACCAGACTCAGCTCCTCACCCATCATTCACCCTTCAGCTCTCTGACGAAACACTCTCAGGGAGTAACCTGTTGGCTATACAGAAGCTCTTTGACGGGAAGTTCCAGTTTGACGTATTTTTCGAGAGCCGGAGTGCCCGGAAGACTTTGAGCTGTATGCGTCATCAGCAATATTAATAACGCTAGTGAGGCTAACACTTTCCGCAGCCGCAACCCTTGATGAAGGAATCGCTGCGCTCTCTACTTCATTTACCCGGCGCTTTCACGAGATATTTCCTATTCCTGATTCTCCTAAATGGGAGGCGCTCGACGCGTTTTCCCAAGCAATCACTTCAAACCTTCTTGGTGGCATCGGCTACTTCTATGGCACCTCGATCGTAGACCCTTCTTTCTCGTATGACTGGGACGATGATAGCTCGCCGGTAGACAGTGACGACGACAAGAGACATACCAGTGGTCCTCATTTGACAGAACCAAAAGCTCTGCTAACCGCGACCCCGAGTCGCAGCTTCTTCCCCAGGGGCTTCTATTGGGATGAGGGCTTCCATCTCCTGCACATTGGCGAATGGGACAATGATCTTAGGTGAGTATCCGCGCTCTCTGAGATACCGTTGTTGAAATCTACCACAGCTTGGACATTTTAAAGGACTGGGTTGAGTTGATCGACGAAGACGGTTGGGTTGCCCGAGAGCAAATCCTTGGTGAAGAAGCGCGCAGTAAGGCACGTGTTGTTCTGAGTATCACGTGACAACTGGGTGTTTGACTCTGACTCAACACCGCCACCAGGTCCCGGAGCAATTCCAGACTCAGGTTCCCAGCTTCGCCAATCCCCCTACTTTGACCATAGCTGTGACAGCATTTATCAAACGCCTCAGACGCCATGCTGGGCCCACCGACCTAGATCTGGGTTTAGATATGGGCGCAACGAGCCCTCAGATACCTTTGGCAGGCTCGCAGTCCTCACTTGGCAGCCGCTACTTGGAAGATCGAGACCTTGCGCTGTCCTTTTTACAGTCTATATACCAGCCACTGAAGCGTCATTATGAGTGGTTTAGGCGTACTCAGCGCGGGCAACTAAGGCAATATGGACGTAAAGCTCGCTCTAGGACGGAAGCTTATCGGTGGCGTGGCCGTTCAGAGCAACACGTGTTAACGAGTGGTATGGACGACTATCCGAGAGCCCCGCCTCACATTGGAGAACTGCACCTGGACTTGCTCTCCTGGATGGGTTTCTTCTCCAGAACTATGAAGGAGATTGCAGAGTTCATAGGCGAAGAGGACGATAAATTGTACTATGCCAACAACGAGAAAGCGGCGATGGACAATCTCGATGGTCTGAGGTCCACACTTTCTTTGTCACCCTTCATTCCTAAATGTTCCTTGAATAGACCTGCATTGGAGCGAAGATTCAAAGATGTATTGTGACGTCGGTGTGGATGACGACGGTACGACTGCTCTCCTGGGTTCCTTGAATGACTAATAACTTGTATTGCAGACGAGTCGTACCATGTCTGTCATAAGGGCTATCTATCGTTGTTCCCCTTCCTATTGTCCTTGCTGCCTCCAGACTCCCCTCGCCTAGGCTCCGTTCTAGATATGTTGCATGATCCCCGGCACTTATGGTCGTCTTACGGCCTTCGGAGTTTATCCGCTTCCCACCCTGAATTTGGAACGGGCGAGAACTATTGGAAGGGCCCTGTATGGATTCAGATGAACTACCTTGCACTGCAAGCATTGCACGAGGTGAGCATTCAAACACGGCGTATTAACCGGGGTGCCATGATACATTTCCTTCCAGACCTATGCTGTGCACAAGGGGCCGTACCAGGAGAAAGCCCGGTCAATCTATTCAGAACTCCGTCAGAACGTAATCGACAACGTTTTCAAGGTGCGTGGTTGTATTGATTGTACTCGTGTTATATAATTGTCTGATCTTTGATCCACGCGCAGGAGTATGAGCGTACAGGCTACGTTTGGGAGCAGTACGACCCCAACACGGGCGAGGGTAAAAGAAGGTAAGCCCTGCAGACGTTATCTGGAAATTGTTGATTGATGGAGATGCGTATCCTAGTCATCCTTTCACTGGATGGACTTCCCTAGTCACACTGAGTGAGGACCATGTCGTTATGAACTTATCAATGACTCACACGTGAATTTGCAGTCCTTTCAGAGAAGTATTGACTGTGGGAAACGTACACATAGCCCCTCGTCACTACAGTTCCCCGTGGTGGTTATGGATACCACTACATTAGTCAGGGCTCATTCCAATCAGCGCTCGGCCACTCTTACGTCCAAGTCTCGTGTAGTACAGCAGCGTCTATAGGGAATATCTGTTACAATACCTGAAGCGATGCAATCCTGAAGGGGAAAATACTGTGCGATGAGCTTGAACCAGCCACAAAGAATGGGCTACAACTGCGAATTGCGAATTTCTGGTGTGATTTTCGGTAGTTGGTCCTTTAAGGTCTTATAACCGGTTTGTTTATGTTTACTGTTTACACCGCTAAAAAAAAATTATATTTTAGTTGCACTAAGTTAAGTTAAGTTAGCTGGTTACCCTATCCTTTTATCCTTATCCTAGGGTCACACGCCAATCCATTTGTATAATATAAGCAATCCAGTTCCCTGGATTATGAATCTGAATCAGAACAATGGCAAGCATGCCCATAAAATGCAGGTAGATGCGACATGTGGACGTAATGAATACACCCTACAAGCAGATTTTAGGATGAACTGGAGTCACATGAGGCCTCAGACTGGACAGGATGGACCGAGAACCGAGATTGCCGATACATTCCAGGTGGTACATAAACCCCAATTGCATCTACCTGGGCAAAATCCCAACTTTTCTGGTGGTGCCTGAGTGTGCTATGGCACTTCGGAGAAAGCTTGGCATTCTGCAACTTCACAATGATAAGAAATCCATATCTCATTACTATTTACACACACACCGATGTCACCGAAGCGCTCTTCACCTTTCACGGTCTAGACGCCGCGATGGCCAATATCTAGGCGCTAGGCTTTATGAGGACGCCATGCAGTGCATGTGCGTCCGTTGATAGGCAGATTGGCGCAAGAACCGCCCTGCACTGCCCACTGTCAGCCATATCTAGCTGGCACCTACGACGATACCTTGTAAGGTGCCAAGAAATTCAAAAGGGTCTGCCTGGTGGGAGCTTTGCCAACTATAATTCTCTGGACAACGGCAGGCACAGGCATTGTAGTGCCATACATTTCGAGGGCCTATTAAAATGGCTCCTTGACAGGCGTCACTGCCAGGGTGGCGCTGAAAGGACATGAGACTATATTGAACCAAAAACGGCGCTGATGCCCGCTCACTTGAGGTGGGATGGAACTTTTAAGACCGGGGAGGGGGGAAATATTTGTGTATGTTTACGCTAACAAAGACAAACAGATGCCAAATCAACCAGTGATAAGGCAGGACGCACAAGGACAGCCTCTGTTGACCCTCAGTGCCAGTGCCAAATCGTGCCTGCTCAGTTGAGTATTTCAAGAAGCCGACATCCCAATTATCACCACCTTTATTCCCACTTCGAGCATCCCAAGGATGTGCCAACGAGTATGTGCAGAGTATGTCATTAAAGGAGCCTTCTCGTCTCTGGTACATCCGCTGGTCCTTTAGGGCCCGTCATCCTTCTGACCACCTCTTGTATGACAGACCTTAATTTATGTCTACGTTACCTATGGAGATACCCAAGAGCGCAGTCCATCAGTCCCTTGTCGGACGGAGTGGAATATCTGTTGGCCCATGGCAACTTGGTATATGAGCTGGCATACTGCTATATGCTTATCTGTTGTATCTCTCCCCTCTCGACTGTTCAAGTTAGAGTACGCTCTTCTCTCCCTCCGCAGGTTGTTCAGAGCCCCTAATTGTGCTGGAAACTAGTGCGGATGACCATAACATCCCCCAGAGTCCAGATTGGAGGCGATTGGCCATTCTTTTTCTCTGGTATCTTGCAGGTGTCCCAATTGCCTATGTGATGCATGATACATGCAGTGTTGGCGCTCCTGGCACGTGGGCCCGTGCTATAAGAGTGTTCATCGAAGGGATAGTGGCCTTTGGGCTGGGTGCTTGCATATACGTTAGTATATCTTTTGTTCTGATTGCCGGGAAGCTGATATTTACGGCCTTGCAGGGACTCGGTCGCTATATTTTCCCAGCTCCCCACTCACGTCTGCTAATTTTGCCCTTCCCTCCTGCTGAAAAGGCTGCGCCTGTCCCACAGCGCGGAGCCAAATCTGGTAATATTGAATCTGTTTAGTTCAGTTGTTCTGCTCTATGGCTACGCTCCAATTTTTAGGCCAGCTTTCCTTGAGATCGAGATCGATTTCTCAAGGTGATGGACTGACCAGTCACCTTGCCTTTGTATTTTTTTTTTTGGCATCAAGTTTATTGTCCATATACGCTTAGCAGGAGACACAAAGACTGCCTGAAGCTAAAACAGTAGACACAAAACCTTGCCTTTGTCTACTTTTGCGTTGCGGTCCTTCTCTGTTTATTGATCTGATACTGTAATACAAGTAAAAGGAGCCCATAGGTCTTATGCCAATACATTGACGGCTCGGCTTAAGCTGGGTTTGGTGCCTGGAGAGATGACTGAGAGATGCGGCCCTTTTGATTCAAACTCCTTGGCCTTCAGCGCCACGTGGTTGGCTTGTGCCAGTGAACAAGGGAGCAGTTGCAGAACGACCTTGGCCACCTACAACCTTCGAGCAGAACCGAAATTGTCAATGTTGTGAGTGATGTGGACTTGGAGATAATTCTCAGGTGTTGTCTTTGTCACCTGACCCATGCCAAGTTGCCAACTATCCACTTTATTACTACAGTACAATAGAACTGCCATCGATGTCCTCAGTCGTGATGGAATAAACCGCCTTCACAGCATGGGTTACGCTCAATTAACTCCCGTATCATGGCCATCCATCCATCCTTCGTCCATACTGCATTTATCTTTGATAAGCGCCCTCCGACTTCATATCATTACTAGTTGCATACTAATGCTGTATCCCAGGAGTGCACTGGGGCAACGTTTTGGTATAACTAGTGCTCGGAGGGTGTTGAATCAAGCTACGTCTTATCGGAGCGAGGGGCTAATTATACGCATACTGTGAAAAACAAAACTGTTACTTTGGCCTGAATTGAATAGTACTAGTAGATGCATGGGTCTACCAGTGCGCTTCATGTGTTTCATCTTATGCGTGATTGCTAGCTAGCTGATGACAAAATACTGTGGTGCTATTATATGATAGCCGACGAGTCGCACAATTACAGCAACTTGCCGGACGAAAAGCCGCGCGGCCTGTGTTCGAATTGCTATACGCTTCCCACTGCGGGTGAAACCTATACTAGGATAATTATGGCTGATCAACTTCGCATGTATGGCCGGAGAGAGAAGGAACAGCCAATAAAGAAGTGATCCAAACGTCCATCATGATTGATGGGCTCGCTAATGAAAATGAGCACTACGGGTCGGTGGGAAGGCAACAACTTGAATATCCGAACCAAGGCCGAGAACTTGAGGTGCTAGTACTGAGCACGGGAAGGACACGCTTCAGATCACTCCCCCTTCGGTGCATGCCCTTCGAACGAGGAATCGAGGCTACGTAGGAGGAAGTTGAAGAAAGTCATTCCGCTGCAGCTGCGCATGCATTTCTCAGGCTTTGTACGGATCAGCGCAGTAAGGGGGTGGATTCTGTCACACCCCACGTACACGTGGATAGCCGCGAGAATATTGAATGCCGACTTGGTCTATGGGTGGAGAACGTGTTAACGTCACCAAACCCTATTCCCAATGAAAAACTAAGCCGTCCGCAACGCCGTGTTGGGACTTGGAATACGGGGCCTGTATCTGACGCCCCACCATTGCCTAGGTATCCATAACACTAGGGCTGGCTTCGAAGCCAAGGGTGAGACCACTGGCACTGCGATACGAAGGGGCCATCCGTGGTTCTTCGTCGACCAACCATTTAGCAACGAACAGAATCCGAGGAAGAAGTCAGAGCAGGGGGAATGATTTTAGTCATCCTCGACTATGTCGTCTATCGTATAAGAGAGCCGCTGGCAAGCCGGGTTTTGTATAACTGCATCAGTCCGATTCAGTCGAGCTTGCACAGTTTCTCGTAAAAGTATAGTCGGCCGAGGCATATGGTAAAAATGACAAGGTGGCAATCCCTCAAACGCTATATCGTGACGTGCAAACGCACGACGTTGGTACGGCAACTGCACGCCAAGAACGACGACCCACACATTCACCTTCCACGTTCAGGAAAAGTCGTCTGAGCATTTTATTTGACGTGCTGAGATGATAAGTCGACACGATAATGAAAGACCCCGTGAGCATGAGGGGATTAGTGTTTACAAACAGCGAGAAATTGAGCATTGAGACGGAACGAATTAAAGGGCATCCAAGTTCGTCGGAGCATCCGAGTCAGCCTGAGGCCTGAGGGGTTGGCAGGGCTTTTTTGCCATCTTAGCCGGCAACGGCAACCCTGTGAATTTGAGGAGTCCGTTACGCTACCTGTAATCAGTCATCGGGCCGAGGTGTTAATTGAGATTTGGAGTTTACTGCTGAGAGTTGAGCCTAAAAAAAAAAAGATGGGGGCCGAGTTAACGTGGCCATGCCATGGATGCTGCGCTTCACATTGTGTCATTTTAACTCAAAATTTGCAAAGCTAAACTTGGGCTGAGAAACTTATGGCGCTACTGCGGGTCAGCCCTCGGGGGAAATGTTCGATCAGATCATCAAAAAGCGCCACTTGCCGCTTGCCGATCTGAAGGGCTCCAAGTGGAGCAGAGTGCACTGGTGAGCGCAGCACCTGTGGCGTTCCCAAGTTAGTACTGAAGTAGTCCGCGCCATGCCGGCGGTTTGGCCACATACTTTTACTTTGTCACGGTACACTTGAAAGCCGACAAGCGAAATCCATAATCCATAATCTTGGCTTATTAGTCTTGGACGCGGCATTGTATTTTTTTCTGATAAGCAGGGAATCACATCTCGGCTCAGGAGAGATGTCCCCTTCTCCTTCTCCCTCTATTGAAATATTGGAAAGGGAAAAGTTGACATCAAAGGAGACGCAGCTCGCCCGCCCCAAAACACATGCAATCCATATGTAAGCACGCATTCCAATTGGGGTGCAGAGCCAGCCGCATGAATATATTTTTTATAAACTCCACGAGAACGACGTTGTAGCAAGCAAGAAAGCGATAAGAAAGCGTGACGACAGATAGCGAGAAATATCACAACATTAGTCCAATGAAAACGGTCAAGAAAAAAATAAACACAGCGTGATTTTTGGCAAAGCGGTAAGACAAGAAAAAGAGATATATGGGTGTATGGGTGTCGTGACAGAGATGATATTTTTACACATGCGTGAATGACATCGACTGGGGACAGATTTCGCGGCGCGTAAAATTTCCAAGAACAACGAGTGAGACTTAGAATTCGTCCGCATCAAAGCTGAAAGAGTCAAAGTGCAAAGAATTTAGCCGCATCTCAAAGCTGATCTCCTGCTCTAGGTAAGAGATCTCATCCAAAGGACCATGCGTGGTTCCCAGGTCGGCATCGCCATGCCGCCGCGGCGAGTCGTAGTCTTCCCCATCGTCCCATCCATCCTCGACTGGCGTCTGAGCTGTCCGTGACAGTGCAGGGTCACCAAACTCCTCGTTTGTGTTCACCGGCTGAGGCTTTGGATCCGGATCATTCATGCCCGTTGAATTCCCGGAGAAGATGGATTGGAGGTTGACGAATGAAAATTTATGCCGGGCGCTGCGCATCGAGAAGCTTGGCGATGTGGGGCGAGAGTGTTCATCAGTTGACATTGACATGTGCAGAGCGGAAGTAGATGCAGATCCGCTGCGAGAATATGGCATAGTCCGAAAGCGGCTGGAAGAATGGGATGATGACGTCGCCCCGACACCGATGAGGTCGGAGGTGGAGGCGTTTGTTGTTGGAGCGGCTGCTGATGCTGCTGTGGAGGTGCCGCCGAGCCCACGTCCGAAAAGGTTAGAGAGTGGTTGTGACACCCGTTTCTTTAGTCGTGGCGTGCTTGGCTGGGTAAATGGGGCTTTTGTATGCTTGTCCGCAGTCGCAGCTGCAGCTGCCGCCGCAAGCACGGGAGCGGACACCTTGGCAGGATTCCCATTCTCTTTGGCGGGGAATACGTGTTCCGCAGTCGGCCTTCGTGGTACCTTTCTGACATTCTTGATCGAGCGTAAAGCCTGCGCGGCCCGCGAGCGGAGCGTCTTGGTTCTCTTGGGCACAGGTGCTGTGGCGTGTGCGTAAGTGACATCGGGCATGCCCTCTCCCCTGCGCACTTTCATCACTTCAACGATATCGTCGTCATCCCTCTCCTTTGGCCGCTTTGGGCTCTCAGGTATTGATGAGAGCCTGAAAAGATTTGATTTGCCGGGAAACGAGGAATTGGAGACGCCACGTCGCGGCATGATCACATGGCTATCTTGCGCACGGTGGAATGATGGTGCATGATCTGCGGTCGGTTGTATAACGTCGGACCAGACATTGAGCTTTGATAGATGCTCATCCATCTCAGATGTTGTAAATGCCGCTCCCGACGGTGTGGCCGCTTGCGCTTGGCCGGCGTCGAATGCGCACCAGGGCATTGCCTCTTCTTGTTCTTGTTCTTCCTCTGGCGGATGAACGATGACTGTAGGCATATGCAAGGAAGGGGATGAAACTGATGCAGGAGGTGGTAGGACCGAACTACACTTATAAGGGAGTGTTAATGAACGTGCGCGGAACATAAGGATGAGCTATGCAAGAAAAAAAAACGTATGAAGTCCGAGACTTGCCCTCGAGTTGATGTTCAAAGTTGTTATCGCGTTCAGAACACGTGATCGTGTCACGCGTGTCAGCCTCGGATTACGTCATGGGATGTCAGGGAGGAAGTTTTGTCCTCGTATCGTCCTACCTTGAACATCATTGATATATTCTCTACTGTAGTGACCAACTCTATGATTTGTGCCACCGGATGGAGTAGCAGTGGGGGCGTGGGATACCGAGTTCGCCACTATATGATATGCAAAATGATTTTCTTGCTTTGCTTTGGGGCGGTACAGCAATGGCATCAGCAAAAGGGGAAAAAGTAGGCATTGGATTGTGACGAATACATGTAAACTAAAACATGAAACCT
>QLPC01012163.1:1238-18469 GCA_003314055.1 Lactifluus hygrophoroides
TCGTATCAACGTCTTCATCCTTTACTCACGTCTCACCGACCTTCGGTCCCAAGGTCTGGCTGTGGTCGAGCACAGCCGTTCCTGACATAATGCTCCTGACGAATCGGGGATGAGTCGGGTGCAGTAAGAGGGATTGTGGACGTTGTTGGTCAGGAATGGACGTTGGGGGTGGTCTCTGGTGTGGTTGAGACATAGAGGGAGTGTCCCAGGAGTGTCTAGTTTCAGGGCGTCTTGTGCTAGGGGTGTGGTTGGCTCTTCTTCGTCTTCGACTTCCATAGAGAGGTCGATGACGACTATGTTCTCTGTAGAGGGGGCAGGTGGTTCAGGGTGCGGTGTTCTAATCCGCAGAGGGATGGGGATAGGAGCAGGGGAAGGGGATCATTCAGGGGACTTGGGCACGTATTCTTCGTCACTCCAATAGACCGCTGGTGTCTTCTGAGCTTCGCGACGCCTCCTTACTTCATTCCTCAGC
This sequence comes from Lactifluus hygrophoroides, assembly GCA_003314055.1. Lineage (NCBI taxonomy): Eukaryota > Fungi > Basidiomycota > Agaricomycetes > Russulales > Russulaceae > Lactifluus > Lactifluus hygrophoroides. The sequence continues at coordinate 1,711 of QLPC01012163.1, forward strand.
TCGCTGATCCTGTGTTCGATGTCATTCTGGGTCAGTGTCTCTATATTCCCTACTATACTTTGTCGGATGGCTGGGAGGTGTCCACCGTAGGATCCGTGGTTGTCCCATCTTCTGGCGGCCATTTCAGCTCTAAGGATGCCGACCTCTCCCTCTCTGGTCGATTGGGGGGCGTCCTCAGCATTCTCCAGTGCCTGGACGATACTCCTGAGGTGGACATTGAGGGTGTTGAAGGGTAGGGATGGGGGGAGCCATCCTGGATTTCCCCAGGGCTCGGTGGGTCGAAGATTGTCCTGTGTGTGGGTTTGTGGCTTCTGGGAAGAGGAAGGAGACGAGTCACCGCTTGGCTGTCCTCTATTTGTCTCCACGACGGGTACTCGTCCTGTGGCATTACTCTCAGTCCCCACGGCGTTCCTATAAAGATCTTGGACCGCTTTGGTGGAGATGGCAAGGACTCTGTTGTAGACTTGTTCTCCCGTCTTGTTATCTGGTCCATGGAGGAAGGCTCTGTCGATGGTTCGGGCGACAAGTTCTTTGGGGAGTTTTGGGAAGATTCGTTCGACATGTGCGTCGACTGTGAAGTGTGCGGTGGTTGCGTCGAGGACGGGGGATGGAGGAGCTTCCTCTTCTGTCCTCTTATGTTTGTGGATGCAGTCTGCGGTGCAGACGCCTTCTTCGTGTTGTGCAATGAGGATGGTGGATTCGATGTTGAGGATGCATGGTTCTGGGGATCCATAGCTGATGTCGGACATGGGAGAGGATGAATGGGTGGACGAAAGGATAGAATAGAAGTGGGGGATGGTGAAAGATAGTGAATTCACCCCCTTCTTAAGAGGGGCGACGGCCTCGGCGCCTAGCAATGGAAGGTCTCTGGTGGAAGGCTGCGATAAGGTCAGGTGCATGGAGGTCAACGTTATTGATCCATGAGTTTTCGGACTGTGGGTAACCTTTCCAACTGATAAGGTATTGCCGCTGCTTCTTGCACCCGAAAAGCCTCGTGTCAAGCACCTGATCCACTTCCCACTCCTCGTTGTCGCCGATAAGGTCAGGAGGGGGTCGTTCAAAGTTTGCGCCGTGTTCCTCCGTCTCCTTATATGGCGTGAGCAAGTTCACATGGAAGACGTCGTGGATCTTCCAATGTGAAGGGAGTTCTAGGCGATAAGCCACCTTGCCTACACGTTGCGTGATTTTGAAGGGTCCATGACGTCTGGGGGCCAGTTTGAGGGTCGGGTGATGTGTTTTAAGGTTCTTCCCTTCGAGCCAAACCTGGTCACCTGTCTGGAATGTTGTCTTGGGGTGGTATTCCTTGGCGACCTCATGTAATCTAGTGGCATCATGTCTGGCCTTCTGGATTTGTTCCAGCCTCTCCTGGACCTTGGGGACGTCTGATGGCCCTGTGTCAAAGCGGACTTCGGGCTGGTAGCCAATAAGGAGTTGGTGGGGGGAGTAGCCAGTCTTTTTGTGCGGCCAAGTGTTGTGGGTGAATTCTGCAAGTGTCAGATATTCGCTCCACTTCTCGGGTTCATTCGAGACCCACAGGCGAAGATACTGTTCAAGCCACTGGTTCATTCTTTCACTTTGTCTGTCCGTCTGGGGGTGGTAAGCTGTGGAGATGTTTTGGGTAATCCCCATGAGGCGGCAGAGCTCCTTAGCGAAACCTGATGTGAATCGAGGGTCTCTGTCGGATATGATCCGTGTAGGGAGTCCAAACCAGGGTACTAGATGGTGAAAGTACCTCTCTGCCACGCCTTCCGCAGAGATTTCTGTAGTACAGGGGATGAACTTAGTTGCCTTCGAACAGCCTTGGTCGACGATGGTCAGGATGGCGTTGTACCCATGGCTAAGGGGCAGGTCCATGATGAGGTCCATAGATACACTTCTAAAAGGACCCAAGTCAGGTTGTACATCCAAATTGTAGGTCGACGCTTTGCGTGTGTTAGTCCTAGTTTTGTTAGCCTGGCAGATAGCGCATCCTTGGACGTAGCCTGTTACGAAGTGGTTGATATCGTCACCTTCGTACCTTCGCTTTAGTAATGCCTTAGTTCTGTCGATTCCTGGATGTCCTGCCGTAGGGTGGTCATGGAAGCGAGCAAGGACTGCTCTACGTTCTCCTAAGTCTTCGGGAAAGGTCACCTTGGCGAAGCGAAGTTCAGGTAAGAGTGTGGTGGCTTTATTGTCATCTTGTCCTTCATTTTCCTCGAATGGCCTTAGCAGGAAGTCTGCTACAACATTTTGTTTGCCGGGTTGATGGTCGATGGTGAAGTCGTAGTTGGCCATGACTTTCATCCATCTCGCCTGCCTTCGGTTTAAGTCTTGGGGCTTTCGGAAATATTGGAGATTGTCGTGGTCTGCCTTGACACGTACTTGGTGCTTCGCACCCAGTAGGTATCTTCTCCAATGCTTCAGGGCTTCGATGACTGCCATAAGTTCTCGGTCGTAGACATCCCAATTCCTCTGTTGGTCGCTAAAGGTTTTGGAGAGGTAGGCAATGGGTTTGAGCCTTCCGTTATCGTCTTGCTGTTGAAGGACCGCTCCGAGCGCATAGCCAGAGGCATCTGTGTTCACTACGAATGGTTTCTCGAAGTCGGGTTGTTGGAGAACTGGGGCGGTTGTGGTTCTCGTGATGAGTTCTTTGAATGCTTTCTCGTGCTCTGGGTCCCAATGGAATCACGTCCCTTTGTTCAACTCTGCGACCAAGTGATTCAGCGGTCTCGCCACGGAGCTGAATCCTGCGATATATCTCCTGTAGAAGTTGAGGAAGCCTAAGAAGGAACGCACTTCCTTCAAGTTGCGAGGTCGTTTCCAGTTCTTAATTCCTTCTACCTTGACAGGATCCATGGCGATTCCTCCCGGTTTTACTATCATCCCTAGATACTCGACTTCCGGTACTTCAAAGGTGCATTTGCTCGGTTTGAGATACAGCTTGTTGTCCTGTAAGGTTTGGAGTACCTCTTGTACCTTGCATCGGTGGAATTCCATGGAATTAGGTGTGTGAATGAGGATATCATCCATGTACACTGTCACATGTCCACTATCGATGTGTTCTCTGAAGAGATGGTTCATCATGGCCTGGAAGGTGGCTGGTGAATTGGTGAGTCCAAAGAACATCACCAAGGGTTCGAAGGAGCCTGAAGATGTCTTGAAGGCTGCCTTCCATTCGTCCCCTTCTTTGATCCTAATATTGTTGTATCCCCATCGGACATCCAGCTTCATATAGAGTTGGGAAGGACAGTCTGGGTGGAGGTTCAGGCGGTCGAAGAGTTCATCTATGAGGGGGAGGGGGTAGTTGTTGCGTCATGTATGTTTGTTAAGCTGCCTGTAGTCGATAATGGGTCTTTTCGACCCATCTTTCTTGGTAATGAAGAACAGGGGTTCCACATAGGGTGATTTGGATGGTCGGATGGTCCCTCTGTCTAGGTGTTCTTTTAAGAATGCGTCTCGCACCTTATCTTCTTCTCTGGTGAGGGGGTAGGCCTTACAGTCTAGGGTCGAGGGTGCTGTGGGAAGGAGTTCAATGGCGTGGTCCCAGGGTTGGATAGGAGGGAATTTCTTCGATTCTTCGTCGCTAAATACCTTCTCAAAGTTCCAATAGGCTTTAGGGACGATATCTCTCCAATCTTTCTTTGTCTTGTCATGGGCTTGTTCGGCCAACTGTTGGGCGATGGTAGTCCTTCTCCATTCTAGTCCTATCGTCTCCCCCTTCTTCAACCATGGTTGGTTTTTGATGGAGACGGAACGTAGTCCTGCCACCTTGACTTCCTTACTGGGTGACGGTGCCGCTGCTCCTGCCATTTTGATAATGAGAGCAGCATCCATGGTTCCTTGGGCCCAGTTGGGTCGTGGGTTCGCTGCTACAAGCCATGGGTATCCCAACACCATTTGATCCTTTCCCATGTTGGCTACATAGAATCTGAGGGTGTGAGTCACTTCTCCTGTGGTGACTTCGAGGTCCACATATTTGTCCACGATTCCTCCTTTGTTCGTCGTTCCATCGGCATTGTGTAGCAGTTTAGGACGCCACAACGGTCTTGTTCCGAGTCTGTGTTCTTCGATGAACAGCTTCGATATGAAATTGCCGGTGGCTCCACTGTCCACGAGAGCCACCAAGTCTGCCTCTTTCAGCGTGGTGTGAAAATGAACCAGAAGTCGCATACTATTGAGTCTGGGTAGAAATACATCGCGTTGAAACATAGCTCGAATAAAGGCCTTCTTATTCAAGCCTTCTGAAAATCCTGTCCCCCTTTGGCGCTCTCCCATCTCTTCTGTAATTCTTCGTAAGTCGCCAAGTTGCAGGAACGTAAGTATTCAAAGACTTGGTCAGTGGAGAGGGCGGAGGACGAGGCGGAGCTCCCAGCGTCGCTGGTAGTGTCGCTGGCATCCATTTTTGATGCTTGCATGGCCTTGGGGCGTGGTCCTTTGAACAAGGGACAGTTGCGTTTAATGTGTCCTTGTTTTTTACACAGGAAACATCTCCCTTCTGCCTTAAGCTTTTGAGCGTCCGCTTCAGTGATACCACGAAGGGCATCCACTTGCATAGCGTCGGGGTGGTTAGGTGGCGTTCTATACTGTCGATTGCCTTGCTTTTGGAAGAACGGCCTGGGCGGTCCTCCCCTCTGGCCTCTGCGTCTGAAGAAGTTCCTTTGGGGGCGGTAGGGCTCTAGTTCTGAGAGTTTGGCTTGTTTATTCCGCGCCAGGGTACATATCTGTTCCCAGGTGTGTATGTTCACATCCGCAAGTCCGATTTCGTGGTGTAACCCCCAGGTCAGTCCTCTCTTGAAGATGTTGTGCACAGCTTCGTTATCCAAGGGGTAATTGGCCCTTCTTGCCAATGCTGCAAAGGTACTGATGTAATGGTCAATATCTTGCCCTTGCATTTTGAGCTTCTGAAGCGCTGTCGCGGCGTAGTGGCCGCGTTGACATCCATCCAGTCTTGTTCGAAGTCAGTTCTGAACTCGTCCCAAACATTGACATGAGGCGGGGTGGGGACGGGTCTGACTGAGATCCATTCGATCTTCTGGTGCTTCCACTCGGCGGTGGACTGTCCGCGGATATAGGTAAGGGCATGTGCGACTTTTCGATAAGGGTTCCGCATGACAGGGGTGTCTTCATTGGTGAACTGGTAGAGGACAAGTGCCTCCATCCAGGCATCTGCTAAGGGGTGTTCTCCCTCGAAGGGCGGCGGTGGGGCGCCTTCCATGCGTCCATTTCCGGGTGGGGGCGCAGCGCCCTGTTGTCCCTGGGCGTTTCCTCCTGCACCCCCAGGTCCGCTGGGTCCTCCCGGTCCGCCTCCTCCTCCTCCTCCGGGATTGGGAGGTGGAGCTCTGCCACTTGATCCCCCACTGCCTCCAGGTTGTCCTGTAGTGTTACTGAGGGGGTTGAGCATTAAGTTGGCGGCGGTCTGTGTTGGAGCGATAATAGTACTGGTCATTCTGGGGTCTTCTGGGACGTCAGAGTCGCTTTCTCTGTCTTCAGGGGTGTTGGAGTCGTTGGGGTCGGTGCTGGCAGGTCGTGGAGTGTCTTCTCCCTCTTCTAGAGCTTGTAATAGGGGTTGGACGTCAAGTGTCGTAAGTTCTTCAGGTTCTATTTGAAGGAGTTCGGGATTATAGGTATTTGGTGCAAGCCTGATAGCTTCTCCTTCTTCGTCGTCGTCATAATCGCCTTTGTCTTGGTGGAAGTATTTCTCGAACTCGAACCAGAGTCTGTGGGCGAATGTGAGAGGGAATAGTCCTTCGTCAGAGAGGGTGTACCAACCGCTCCACCTGACTATGTGTCCTTCGACTTCGGCTCCTTTTTCTAAATGATAGACAGCCCTCTATCCCTTCCAGTGTATGATTCGTCCCTTTGGAACGTCCTTAGGCCCTGCACTGGGGCACAAGAAGGGGAGCGTGGGGTAGGAGGGTCTTCATCTGAAGTCGGGGTCCCTCTGGGGTTGTTTTCCTTTTCTTGACCTCGGAGCCAGAATTGAGGTCTGTTCTAATGTCACACCTAAGTCCTAAGCGTGTCCACAAGTCTAGTAAGGACTTGATACGTCCCTGACTTGTCTGGTCTGTTCCAAGCGAGGTCAAGCAATAAGCTTGAGGAGCAAGGGTTCACACGATAAAGAGGATGACTTAGAAAGTATATCCACGAGGAGAACAGACCTAAGGCTACCGAGAGACGTCACAAGTCCTTAAGTAGTCCTACAGTACATCCACTGGCGCTCCTGAGGCCCTTCCAGCATGTTCCACTGCCTTCCCTAGGCCTGTCCCATGATCCAGGTTCGAGTCGAGTCAGATAACCGTATCCAGTATAGTACAAGGGCCCATATGGCCGTCGAGTCATGAGGCGGGGTATGCGTCATAGTCCAGAGTGTGGGGTACGAAAATAGAGGGCCTAGAGCCCTTACTGAGCGATAACGAGTCCGTAAGGTAAGTACCATAGGCAACGGGGTCAGAAGTCCATCGGCATGTATCGTAAAGAGAAGCCCTCCGGATGCGAGGGTGTAACATGTCTGGGAACAAAAAGAATAGTCTGTAGAACGTTGAGATACCGTGACACAGCCTATACATCCGAATCACTGCATTCATCGAAGAGCTTGTTGCACGCTACTGTCGTGCAGAGACTGAAGAAGAACAAGCATACATATTCCAGCTGATTGTCTGGAACCTGGAATTGAGGGATATATTTTACCAAGAAAATTCCTTCTAGGACAAACTGTCAGAACTACTCATCTCCTGTGCCCGACAAACCATCCAACACCTCATGCATGGCACGACTATATCCCACATCCAACTCATCATTGCACTTGAACGAAACCTATTGGACTTGACCCAGAGGCTATCAGACACACACAGAATCCAGGATACCTACAAAGCAGAGGTCATCCTTAAAGAAGCCAGAGAAACTGATCAGCTTATTGAAAGGCTCATCAGAGATGCATACACCAGAGAAATAGCTGTGGTACTAGGAAACTACACCAACTATGAGCAAGAACGTCCCACAGAGCCTCAGGCTCAAAATTGAGGGGCTAACCAAAGTAATGCCCTGCAGACAAGACGATCTACCTGTGCACATCAAAGGCACCACTGTATGGACCATGTTCAAGAACCCCACAGATAATTGCTATGAAGCCAAAATAGGGGAAAGACATAGCCACGTTGAAATGATCAATGATCAGTGGTATGTCTTGACCGCCTTCGACGACTGTGATGGATGGTACACCACCCCAAAGCTAGTCATAGATAGGCTAAGCGACTATGGGCTTGGATATTGGGATCTAAACAAGATACAGCACCCTGAATATCAGAGGCCACCCATGGACCTGACCTCACCTAGGATGAAGGAAGAAAGCAGTGGGGAATTGGGTAGAAGACAAGAGCCGGACCACCCAGAACAGATACAAATCATGAAGGATGATGAGGGAAAAGCTGGAGAAGATACAGCCATAGGAAGTGCCCTGGCTGCTGGTGCAGAAGCCCTCATTGGAAGGGACATAAGTATTGGGGAAAGCTTGCCAGCTGCAGGATTCTTCCCCTGCCGAGACCAAGCCATGGCTGAAGGAGCCTTTGAGTTTATCTCAGGCAAAGGCAAAGGAAAAAGCTTCATATCCAAAGAAGCAATCATTAAGTGCCCTAAGAGTGCTGGACCAGGGCACCCCAGCATCAGAAGTGCCATCTCCACCACCTATCACCCGCACCAGGAACCCCCACAAGTACACTGTCACCCTTGGAGGCATTACCAAAAGTGGTGGTGGCAGGGGAGGCAGTGGAGGTGGAGGAGGCTGGGGCCATGGACCATGGGGGGGTGGCAGGGGAAACCCAGGAGAAGGCAGAGGTGGTGGCAATCCAGGAGGCGGAGGTGCCCCTGGAGGAGAAGGAGCTGCAGGAGTCCCTGGGTCAAATGGGGCTCTCAAAGGCAACCCTCCTGCCATATTTGATGGTGACCACACCAAATTGGAACAATTCCTCCACAAGTTCCACCTCTTTAAGCTTGCGAATCACTGCAATGACACCATGAGGATTCCCCTTGATTGGGTTGCCCTAGCACTAAGCTACATCAGAGGTGCCAGAGTCCATGACTGGACTGTCTGCATGACCACCCAAATTGGGAACATGGTGGAAAGGGTGAATAACCCGATTGATCTGAATGAAGAACTCCTCTGGACCTTCTTTGAATTGGAGTTTTGCCAGGCCTTCACAGACACAGGAAGCTGCCAGCACACCCATGAGAACCTGCTGGCTGTCAAAATGAAGGGCGCAGACCTCGATGGGTATCTCACAGAGTTTGATCACCTCAGGAGCTTAGCCAGATGGGGAACTGATGATGTTGGCACGATCACTTTATTCCAAAAGGGGCTAAGCAAGAGCCTCTACAAGGCTATAATCAAGAAAATACAACCCAGGCCTGTAACTATGCAAGAATGGCAGAACGCTGCCCACACCATGCACGATGTGTGGCTCAAGATACGTTCTACCTTCGGAAATGAGCCATTCCAGTCTCACACTGAGGTCTACCCCTCCAGAAAAACATCCTGGACAGGCTGAGGAGGGCCTTCCCGCCGGTGCAACCCAGATGTGATGGATGTTGATGCAGTGGAGGTGGATGCCCTGTCAATGGAAGATCACAGGAAGCTGCAGCAAGAAGGCAAGTGCTTCTACTGCAAAGAAAAGGGGCACATGAGCAGAAACTGCCCCAAGAAGAAGAACTGCAGCATACCTTATACAAAGCTCACCTATACCAAAGCTCGCATCGTTGAGGAAAGTAATGATGACAAATTGGAATGTCTGCAGAACGAGTTCAAAGGCTTGACTATGGAAGAAAAAGATTCCCTTACTGATCGTCTCCTTCTCTTGGGTTTTTGAAGTCCTCCCACCTAGCAGCATGGGTGAGGAGCATAGGATCCTCTATAATGTACATTAGCACCAAGAACACAATATACATGCCTTTTGTTTTCAAAAGTGCAAGAGGAATTGCTGCCAAGCAAGCCCTGATCAACAGTGGGGCTACAGAGAACTTCATCAACCCAAAAGTAGTCGAACGACTCCAAATTGGGACAAGAGCCATGGAAGAACCTAGGAGAGTATTCAATGTGGATGTGTTATGTCGACTCTATACTTTTCCAAGTGTCTCTCACTTCCCTACACGTTGCTACCCTCGCATCTGGAGGGCATCTCACTTCTGTCACATGCCGATGGACTTCTAACCCCTTTGCACCCTATGTTACACTACTGTACGGACTATACCTCATTCAGTAAGGGCTCTAGGCCCTCTATCTTGCGTCACACACTCTGGACCATTGCCTCGTGCCCTTATCCCATGACTGGAAGGTCCTTATGGCCTTTGTACATTACTAAACGCAGATATGACTCAACTGGAACCAGGACAGACCTGGGAGAGGCTGTGGACGGACTGGAAGGGCCTTAGGAGCGCCAGTAGACATGCAGTAGACTACTTAAGGACCTGTGCACCTTAGGATAGCCTTAGGTCTGTTCTCTTCATGGATATACTATCTAAGTCTCCCCTCTCATCTTGTGCACCCTCTTTCCTCAAGCATATTGCTTGACTGCGTTCAAGACAGACCTAGACAAGTCAGAAGGCATACTGTGCCTGAGCTAGACTTGTGGACACGCTTAGGACTTAGGCGTGACAGGATGGGTCAGAAAACCAAGCAGGGACGATCAAAAGGTACTGCAACTTACGTGTCCAAAAAGGGGAAAAGGAAGAACTACAAAAATTCTTCATAACCCACCTAGGAGGGGACCGCATCATCCTTGGGTACCCCTGGCTGAAAAGATTCAACCCAGCCATAGACTGGGAGGAGCAGAGGGTGAGAGGAGAGGAGACTATCATCAAAACAAGCCTCCTCCAAAATTCCCGCACTCGAGCAGAATGGTTGAAAGAAAAAATAAGGGAAACACTGACCAGAGTGACAACCACCCTGCCACTCAGGCATCACAGGGAATGCCACAATGACAACAAGAACAAGGGCAACAGCCCAAGCAAGGAAGGAAGGAGCCTGGCTGCTGCAGATTGCATGTTATGAACGCCAAATCTTGGCTCAAGTTTTGAGTTTTGACTGTGGGAAAATCTCCCATAATCACCTTCCTCTTTCAGCCATGACACCCCTCCACTCCCACTTACCTCCTGTTAACCAACCCATCCCTCGGTTATTCTGCCCCCAGCCAGTATCAAACTCACAATACCTCCAGACAGTCCTTTGGCTATCTTGGCATAATCCCTGAGATGCCTGACTCATGGGATCCAGTACCTCCCCCCTCCCATTTGGCACCTGACACCTTGCACCATCATGTGACGCATCCATCCTGATCAGTCACCTGACTAACCCTCATAACCTGACTCTGTTGATCACCTGATCATTCCTGCACCGGCAAATCCTGGTTTATCCGCTCATTACCATGAAAGCCCTTCATGTCCACTCCCTCAGTCTTGTGCCACCATTGGTCACTATTTTTAGCATTCTGCAGCCTCTCTGCAGCATCTGGCAAGTACCGATCACATAATCCGCAGCATCCACAGTCCACAGCACAGCAATTTCCCATTGGATCTTTCAAGGCAAACCCTTGACCCTGAAACCCATCTGTTTACTTACAACCTGCCCTTAACCAACACATGTACCCATTGATCGTTGATTAGAGTTCATTGATTGACATGTGACCTGTACCCCCCATGTATATATAAACCCCTGCGAATCCAAGAACAGCCCCCAGACTGTTCATCTTGTCATCTTGTCCTTCTCTCTCATAGAGCCTGATAACAAGTGACTTGCCTAAGTGTCTCTTGCCACTCACAGTGCCTCTCCCTCATCTCTGTGTCCTTTGTCACCGTCGTTGTTGACATTGGTGGTAACCCCCTTGGCCTTCAGTATCCTCTACAGGAATAGGCGTGCCTGCAAGAGCTGAAGAATCCTGTCATATCAACATCTTCATCAGTACTCATGTCTCACCAACCTTCAGACCCAAGGTCTGGCTGTGGTCAAGCACAGCTGTTCCTGATATCACATGGTCGTGTGTGCAGTGGACCACCAGGCTAAAGAAAGAAAAATGAACATTGGTTGGATTTCCCCAGCAACAGTTTGGGCAGCAAACAAGTACAAACAACGGAAAATTCCAGAAGTTCCTACAGAGTACCAAAACCATCAATGGATCTTCTCAGAAGAAGCGGCACAGCGCTTCCCACCCAGCCAGCCTGAGAACCATGCAATCAAATTGAAGCCAGGTGCCCCTGATACCATAAATAGCAGGGTGTACCCCTTAACAAGGCAGGAAACTGAGGAAACAAAGAAGTTTATTGCACTACAAACTAAAAAGGGGTACATTGAGGAATGCAAACCAGATGAAGCCAAGTGGTCAGTGTCTCTATTCTTTCAAGTAAAGAAGAATGGTGAATACTGACCCATCCAAGACTATCGACGTGTAAATCAATGGACAGAGAGAGATAATTGCCCAATGCCATGCATTGAACAGATTCTGGAACAGATGCATGGGAAATATCTTTTCACCACCATGGACCTGAGAGACAGGTACAATAACATCCAAATCAAGGAGGAAGACCAATGGAAGGGTGCTTTTAAAACCCCCTTTGGGATTTTCAAACCCAAAGTGCTCTTCTTTGGGATGTGCAACACTCCTGCTACCTGTCAAAGGATGATGGACCGCGTCATGTTGCCAATCATGAATGAGTACCCTGGAGAGGTGTTTGTCTACATGGATGACATACTAGTGGCTACAGGAGACGATGCAATCCACCATAGGGAGATAGTCCACAAGGTGCTCAATCAGCTAGAGCAAGAAGATCTCTACCTCAAGCCAAGCAAGTGCCACTTTGAGCAAAGGCAAGTAGCCTATTTGGGGATCAAGGTAGAAGAGAGCCAAGTCAAGATGGACCCTGTCAAGGCTGATGGACTTTTGGACTGGCCAGAAGAATTGCACACAGTCAGGGATGTAAGAAGTGCAATGGGAGTCTTTGGGTACCAGAGACCTTTCATCCCAGGTTACACCCAAATAATTTGACCCCTTACAAACTTAGTCAAGAAGGGGGTAAGATTTGTCTGGGACAATGCATGCAGAAGGGCCATCCAGAAGTTGAAAGATTGTGTCTGCAACAGAGGAGACCTTCACTGACCAGACTATTCTCAGCCATTCTGTCTGGAAGTGGATGCTTCAGACTATGCCCTAGGAGCAATCCTATTTCAGAAGGATGAATGAGGAAAGGCCAGAACCATTGGCCATTATTCTTACACCCTGAATAGTGCAGAAAGAGGGTACCAAATTTATGACAAAGAACTGCTAGTGATAGTCAAGGGACTGGAACAATGGCGTCACTGTCACGAACGACGAATTCTGAGTCCAAGTTTCGAAAATCGACCATGTGAAAAAATTATGTAATCACCTTCCTTTCCTGGCCACGACGTGCATCCGCTCCGCTATCCTTCTGTTAACTGACCTGGTTATTCCTAAACTCCCCCGAGATGACCAACCTCGTCCCCGAGATGCCCGACTCATCCAATCCAAAGCCTAGCCTAGCCCATGACCCACCTGACCCTCTGCGCCATCATGTGACTCGACCATCATGTTCCCTCATCTGACCAAATCATGTGACCCAACTCTGTTGATCCTCCGATCATATCTGCGCCGGCAATGGCCGGTTTACTATCCCCACCCTTGGATCCATCGCCGATCTCTCCCCTTTGCCCCGCGCCGCCATTGGACGCTATATTTAGATTCTCCGCAGCACTGCGCAGTCCGCAGTCCGCAGTCCGCAGCAGTCCTGTGATTGCTGCACAAGTTATTAATAGAATGGTACGATACTTGGTTCTTTATATCATTGGTTACCTTTCCCACGGCCCACCCATCCTTCTACTTACTGCCTACCCTTAACCAACGCACGTCCCCATTTATCGTTGATTAGAGTTCGTTGATTGACACGTGACCTGTACCCCCATATGTATATAAGTCCCCACGAATCCAAGGAACAGCCCCCAGACTGTTCATCTTCGTCACCTATCCCTGATAGAGCTGGGCATAACCGAGTTTTACCTAAGCGTCTTTTTACTCGTCCCTTCTCTCCCTTGTCTCCACTTTCAACTTAGTCATCGGGGTAGCTGACCGCAGGCTACAACTAAGACTCTGAACTTCACCGTCATCAACCGGAATAGGCGTGCCATAGACCTTTGAAGACCACCGCTGCATCCAATCCCGCATACTCATGTGCACTCAGCCTCCAGTACAAGGCAACGGCTTGGGCAAGCAACACTGTTCCTGACAGTCACCTGCTAATGGGGGCAGAACATGAGACCACTATGTATACTGATCATGATAACCTCAGGTACTATTGAGAGCCTCACAATGTTAGGGTAGGACGTTCCCTTCTGTACGACTTGTACGTCTTGGGTGACAGAGGCAAGTGTTGTTCGATGCTCAAGTTAAGAGCAAGAGTTCAGGTGTTTCACAAGTAGAGAGGAGGGACTGGAATGCAGGCACCCAGTGTAGGAGTTCAATGTCAAGTCCTGTTTATTGAGAAAGACTAGTCTGAAGTACAGGGAGGTTTTACTACGGGTATAAATAGTAAAAGTACAGGTGATGTCATTGCGGAGTAAGTGGAGTAAGTGAGGTCATAGGAGGGGATCAGTAATCAAGTGGAGTCAGTGAGGTCATGATGAAATCATTATGATGTAGGAAGGCTGTGCGTCAAGTGGGGCAGTCATGGGATCAATGGATGGAGTGTGCACAGTAAGAAAAGAAAAATAAGTCCAAGTACATATCGTAACACACAAGATCAGCAGATGGGTAGCAAGATACATTCCCAGACTAGCCAAATACTGGTTTAAACTAGTACACAAAGCAGGAAAGACTAATTGGGCAGACAGCCTATCACAATGGCCAGGACTCAACAAAGGAGATAAGAACAATGAGGACGTGACAGTTCTCCCAGATCACCTGTTCATGGAGGCTGTTAGGGTAGGACGTTCCCTTCTGTATGACTTGTACGTCTTGGATGACAGAGACAAGTATTGTTAGGGTAGGACGTTCCCTTCTGTACGACTTGTACTTCGGGTGGTTGACAGAGGCAAGTATCGTTTGATGCTCAAGTCAAGAGCAGAGTTCGGGTGGTTCACAAGGTGAAAGGAGGAACTGGAATGCAGGCACCCAGTATAGGAGTTCGATGTCAAGTCCTGTTTATTGAGAAGGACTAATCTGTAGTACAAGGTAGTATCCTACAGGTTTATATAGCTAATGGTACAATGAGGTCATCGGAGTAGAGTGGAGTCAATGAGGTCATGAGCGGAGCTACTTAGTAAGTATGACATCAAGATAAGTACAATGACATCGTGATGATGTCATGATGATGAGGAAGGCTGTGCGACAAGTGGGGCAGTCATGGGGTCAAGTGGAAGGAGGGTGCACAGTCAGAAAAAGAAAAAGATAAGTCCAACTTCATATCGTAACATTATCCCCTTTTTAGGGATGATTGTCCTCAATCTTCAACAGTCATACCCTTCGTTGTAGTCTTCGTAAGCGTCATAAGCGTACTCCCAATACCTATCATCCTCAGGTTGGGCTTTTGGACACTTTTGACGGCTATATTTCTTGGCGCGACACTCCTTGAAGTCTTTGCATCTGTAGTGTGGGAACCAACAGGTCTCCACGCTGTGTCCTTTGCTATCACAGAGGTGACAGTAGGAGTCCCAAATGCACACCTCCCGAGTGTGTCCGAGGCGGTGACATCCTTCGCAGCGATGGCGGGCTTCCCAGTTCTTAGGGCAAAACTTACGCGTGTGTCCATGCATGGCGCACATGGTACATATGGGACCTTGGGGTGGCCAGTTAGGGACGAGGGGGTTGGTAGGTGTGGTGGTATTGTTGGATGATGAGGGTGTAGATGTGGACGTGGATGTGGACACCGCTTGTTGGTTCTGGGCAGCCTTAGGGGCAGGTTTGTCGTGGAGTTGGGGAAAACAGTTGGCACGTCAGGGATAAGGATGGTAACGAATAGGGGTAGGGAGTGGTCTGACGTCTTGGACCTTTGCTATGAAGTTGGCGGCCTCCAGCCGTCGTTGCGCCTCTTGCCAAACCTTCCGTTCTTTAAAGGCTAGGTCTTGTTGACGGTGGGACTCTATAAGGGCCAATGTTTCCCTAGTGCAAGCATGGCGGAATCGTTCTACTTCCGCTTTGATACGCAGGTCACCTAGTTCTTCGACAGCTGCGTCTATTTGATCTTTACTTGGTGACCCAAAGTAAAGTCGTGCTTGTTCTTGGTCAGTCATATGGGGGTGAATGTTTTCGGCAGGGGGGAGGAATAGGTCTTCGCCATAGATGTGATGGTTGGGTCCTTCGGTGAGTAGTATTTTGGGGTTAGGACCCGGCTGGTATTTGATATATTTGGCAACTTCCTCTTGCCAGGTTTCTTCGTTCAGGATAGTGAGGTTGAGGAAGTGTGCGTGAGCGGGATTGTTGTGTAACCAACCCGCCATGGGGTTGGTTTCTGGTGTGGGTGAACGTGGTGCGTAGGGGACTTCTCCTTCTTCGTCAGGAGACATAGAACGGGTCGGTGATGGTAAGGGCGTGAATGGTTGAGCCCAAGGGGATGGGGGATAGTTGGATATGGCGAGGCATTGGGGGGGGTGTTGGTTGTTGAGAGTGCCATCTTCGCTATGGCCCCTCCAATGGGTATCTAGACGTTCTTCGATGCGGCTGAAATGTTTTAATTTCGCACCTGCGGATCCCATTGCCTCCATCATGGATCCTAACATGGTGCTACAGAAATTGGTGAGGTCTTCAGCAGCTTGTGACGCTGCCTGTCGTGTTACTTGCCACCAAGTGGTGCGGTTGTGATCGTAGTGGTGGAAGATGGTGTATTGGGGGTCGATAGTTTCTTTGGGCTTTAACTGGTAGAAGGCTCGAGTGAAGAGAGCCTGCTCGTGTCGGGTAAGGTGATTGAGGACGTATTTGCCGATTTTCTTTTCTACTTCTTTCTTTATTTCGTCGCTTGGTTGGATGGTGGGGATAGGCCAGTGTTTCATTTCTCCCTTGGGTTCCCAATCTGGGGAGACGGGTCGGATAGTGTCGGCGTCGTTGTCATCGATGTCTGAGGGAGGAGGGGAGTCGGCGAGAGATGTGAGAGGAGAGGCTGGGATGGTGAGAAGAGTCGGGTCGATAGTGGTTTGCATGGTTGAGTACGGTGGGATGGGGATCTGGTATCGTTTCGTGGGGTATATATATATCGCTTCACTTTGTCGCTGTTGGGTGTTGTTGGTGGAACTTTGCGATTAGGTCTGGAGCATGGATGTCGTCATAGTTTTCCCATGTGTTGTCGGAGTTGGGATATCCTTTCCACTTGATCAGATATTGGAGCTTCTTATGCCTTCCAAATCTTCTCGAATCTTTTACAGTTTCCGCTTCGTATTCTTCCTGTCCATCGATAAGGTCAGGTGGTGGCCTCGTGTAGTTGGGGCCGTGGGTTGTTGTTTCTTTATATGGGGTGAGAAGGGAGATATGGAACACGTTGTGTATCTTCCATGATAGGGGGAGTTTCAATTGATATGTCACGTTGGAGAGTCGTTTGATGATCTGGAAGGGTCCATGACGTCGAGGGGCCAGTTTTGCGGTTGGGTGTGTGGTTTTAAGGTTTGTCCCCTCGAGCCAGACCTGTTGTCCTTCTTGATAAGGTGAGAACTTCCGTGGAGTTCGGGTCATGAGGCGTTGGGCCCAGATCATGGCTTGATGGGCTTCCTTCCGAAGTTTCCCCATAAGGGTGATTCGTTCTT
>QLPC01012165.1:0-16678 GCA_003314055.1 Lactifluus hygrophoroides
GCCGTTGAAATCAGCCTCGCGATACGGGCATCTCGATATTGTGCGGCTGCTACTCCAGAATGGCGCAACTGTCGACGCCCGTGACAACGATGGCTGGACGCCGTTGAAAGCAGCCTCGCGATACGGGCATCTCGATATTGTGCGGCTGCTACTCCAGAATGGCGCAGCTCCGGACTCCTGTGATAACCAAGGTTACACCTCGTTGTCAGAAAGTTCAGGAGCCGGCTATCTCGATATCGTCCACTTGTTGCTTCAATATGGAGCTACACTGAACTCTCGTGACAATCAATCCTCCACTCCGTTACACTCCGCGTCAGCACATCGGCATATCGATATTGTACGACTGTTGCTGGATAATGGCGCAGCCGTCGACTTCCGCGATCCGAATGGAGAAACCGCGCTACATCGGGCATCTGCTGCCGGGAAAATTCAAATTGCACGCTTGCTGATTGAGCATGGTGCCGATCTAAACTCACTCAACAATGACGGCTTAACACCGTGCCACGTCGCATCGTGGGAGGGGTATCTCGACATCCTCCATGTTTTACTCGACCATGGCACCCCTGTCGATGTGCGGGACAGGGAACAGGCGACTCCGTTAGTCTTGGCCTCGTGGAACGGAAATCTGGATGTTTCACGATTCCTAATAGAGCATGGGGCAGACGTGAACTCCTGTGATGAAAATGGCAGGACTTCATTACACTCTGCATCGCAACGGGGACATCTCAATATCGCCCAGTTATTGCTTGACCATGGTGCAAATGTAAACGCCCAGATGGCGAATATGTGGACACCACTGCATATTGCATCAGTGCGAGGACAGACCGATATTGCCGAGTTGCTGATCCAGCGTGGCGCGGTCGTCGAAATGCTGAATGAGAACAACGAAACTGCTTTGAACCTGGCGTCGAGTCATGGGCAACTGCAGATAGCCCGTATGCTAGTGAAATCGGGATCAAATATGAATTCTCAAGACAGCAGCGGTTGCACAGCATTGTACAGTGCAGCTCAAAATGGGCATCGCGACATCGTTAAACTTCTTGTCGAATCGGGGGCAGATCTCAACACGCGAAATAACAAGGAAGAAACTGCACTAGATATGGCACCAAGGAGTGGGAAACAAGAAGTCGCTGGCTACCTAGCTGGGTGGATGGGGTTGGGGGACGTATATTGTGACACAGGACCAGATTCGGATGTTGCAGGGTCATCGACTGAACTCGGGGGAAACACAAGTTTTGCGGACAACGGGAGGACTTCGTTGCTTGACGCATCCGAAGATGGGAACCTCGAGATGGTTTGGTCATTACTCAGCGGTGGTGCAGATGTCCACGAACGGGGTACATCATTTGGCGAGACCTCCTTGCATCGGGCGTCGGAGCGTGGAAGGCTTGAAGTTGCAAAGTTGCTAATTGAGCACGGTGCGAATGTCAATTCCCGCGATAAGGATGGGTGGACGTCGTTGCACTGGGCATTAGAACATGGTCAAGGACATATTGATATCGCACGACTGTTACTTGAGCAAGGCGCCGACGTGAACGCAAAGCAACGCGAATCCTGGACTCCATTGCACTTCGCATCGTCCAACGGCTACCGCGAGATTGTCGAGCTACTACTCGAATCGAGTGCAAATGTTCATGCGCGGAACGACGCAGGAAGGACGCCATATCAGTTTGCGTTAAGCAGCGGAGAGCGGGAGATCGCAGAGTTATTGTCCAAGTATGGCGCCGACTGCTGAGGTATGATCGACAATCACGTCGTTGAAAAGACTACTGATATACTCACTTTGTTAGCGTTCCGATGCGAAAGCTAAGGTGACGGATGTGAAGGCAAGCTTGGAGAATTGAACCGCTTGTTTACTTTCTTTCATTAGGGCACAACCGTGACGAGTAACTTAATATACTGTGTGTAAATAAATTTTACTGGCCATGTCAAATAAGGAGCAACACTAGAATATGCGAACGTCGAAAGTGTTGGAAACGTACTTGACCGTGCTTGCATACTAGCTACAGTCGGAGATTTGAAGAATATACCAACTCCACCAGTACTGTAGGTGTACATAGGCTATGTCATGCTCCCTCGCTCTCATCGTCGTGTGGATACCACGGTTGTCTCGGACGCTCAGATCAGAAAATGCGAAATAGGGGAGAGGAAAGGGAAACACGTTCTTCTATTCATGATTCAAAGGGGAGGAAGAAGACTGATTCGTAGTTAATGCGAGATGATGTACGGATGACCAAAAACTACGATCCAGCAGCAAGGGGAAAGAATAACGTGAATAAAAGCTGTCAGTGGTTGCAAGAACGTGAGTATTATTATTGAAGCCAAGACATCAGCGGTCAAGTGCAACGGATGAAAGGTCAGAGTTGCCGGAAGCATGAAGGAATAATAGACCCAAGGAGGATGAGGAGGATGAAGGGTAGGTAAAGTATATGTAAAAAAAGTTGTATGTATAAATGGTATTGTCGTGAAAGTGCAGTAGCATTGGGTGACAAGTTGCGTAAAGTTGAATGGTAAGGCATGAAGGCGGCGTGGAGCATGACAAAAAAAACAAACTCTAGGATAGGAAGATAAAAACAACAACTAAATACGTGCAGGGTGAGCATTGCGATGAAGATGAAAAGAAAGAAGAATGCAAGAGACGTCTTGAAACCATCAGAGAGGAGACGGGACAAAGGATGAGGGAAAAATTATGAGTTTTAAAATTCATTGCGGCGAAGTAAAGGTTCGTGCATGTGGCGGCTCGTAATGTTCCATCCCACCAACGCTCCCCGGCGTCAGCCCACTCGACTCTGTCGTCTGACTCACCACAGTAGCAGGTCCCGTCACAAGCGACGCTGCCGCCGTGCTCAGGTCCGCTGGTGGGGGCGTGGTGCCATGGGCTTCGGGGGGTGGTCGCGGAATCGGTATACCGCCCTCAGGTGACTGCTGTCGCGTATGTACCTGCGTCGGCTGCCCCTACGTCGCCGTCCCTGTCGAACCGCTCGTCGTATCCTCAGATAGTACAGAATGGGATAGGGATAGCATCGATAGTGGTGAGGTCTGCGATCGTGCAGTTTGTAAGCGGGCACGCTGAGACGATGAGGATGACATGCTGCGTGCACGTGTTCTCGACTCTGAGGTCTCCTGTCCTTGCCCTTGCTCTTGCTGCCCAAGGCCTTGTTCTCTTTGTCCTCTGGCCCTCGCCCGCCCAGATACTGCCGCCGCAACGCTAGCCGCACCGGCCGACGAAGACGACACAGACGACCGTCCAGTATCGCTCTCCAGAGTATGAGCCCGTGCCCCACCTCGTCGCGGCAACACACTACCAGCCCTATCAACAACAGGGACACCAAACGTATGGCTCTTAGGATTACTCAAAGCGCCACCCTCACTCCCATCAGCATCCGACGAATCTCCCAACCTAACCGCGCCAGAGCCAGGTGTACGCCCCAATACGAGCTCGATGCTCGACCGTGAAGCGCCACCAATGCTCTGGATCAGACTTTGTGCCCAGCGCCCAACAGCGAGCGAGACGTTTGACACTGAGACGTACGAGTTATGCGTCGAGCTCCTACCGCTACCCGGGGGCCCAGCCCAGATCCAGAGCTATGCCGTGACCTTGAGCGCGATCGGAAAGCGCCACCGATCCTAGAAAGCAAAGCAGCGCTGCCATTCCGTCAGCTTAACAAGGAAGCCCTAGGACCCGGCTGCGAGGACGGTGGGAAGAGAAGGCCGACTGAATCTTCGCGCGAGCGAGCCTCGAGCGAGCCATCTGGTGACGGTTGGCCTGATCGTGACGCGCGGTCGTCTTCACGATCTGACTCGGGTAATGGATCCGAGCCGACGCTCGTGCGTAGATGATGATGTTGCCCCTGCTGCCGCGGTCGTGTAGATGTGAGACCCCCCATTGGTGTAGGAGACATTGGCACTGCGAAGCTCCCTGCGCGTTGGCGCCCACTCGCTCCTGCAGCCGGATGGCGTGGGGGCATAGGCATGCCGCACACTTGCTTTTGTGGACTTGGCGCTGACGAACTTGGCGGGGCCGCAGAGACAGGGGAGCCGGCAGGTGATGAAGAAGTAGTGGCCGTCTCCGCGTTGCCCATGCTGCGGGTCTCGTGCGAGGCACGCGTAGATGTGCTCTTGCTCTTCGGCGTCACGGTAGTACGTGAAAACGCGAACGGCGGTGAGCCCGTGGATGAGATGCTCCCACCACGGGCAGGGTGTCGGAATGAGAATGAATAGCGGCTAGTTATAGGTTGTCCGAGGCCAGAGAGCGAGTTTGAGGCGCAGCCGGAGGACGATGATGGCTCTTCCCTCGCGCGTCGTCGGGTCTCCTCCTCCTCCTCCTCTTCTTCTTCTTCTCCAACTTCTTCAACTTCCTCATCCTCATCCCCATCTTCAACCCTAACCACAATATCACATTCCTCGTGCCCTTCCTCGCAGTGCTCCCCTTCATCACCCTCACCAGGCAAGCCAGGTGAAGGCGGGAATGGAATATGTTCCTTCTCGCTGCTCTCTCGCGGACCAAACCCACGGAATGGACACGGCACATTCTTCATCGGCGCCTTACCGGCACCCTCCGTCGTCGATGTCGTTGTCGCCTCGGGCACGCGAGCCTCTGGCAGAGGCGGTACCTCAACTTCACGTCCATTTCCATGACCATTGTTGTGCTGGCTGCTGCTGCGCGACTGTCCGTCCTTCGGCGTCGGGCTCTCAAACAGGTTCTGAGAGCATACCACTACGTGCCGGCGGCAGCTACGTCGCACCGCCAAGGCCAGTAGCAGCAAACACCTTCTCGGTACCTTCAAAATCACCATCGGAGGGCTGTCCCGCGGTCGTCGTCTGGGTCATCCGTGGCGCGCGATGCGTCAGCCAAAACTCGTATGCTCCCACCACGTGCAGCAGAGTGCATCCCTTCCAAGTCGAGGGAAGAGCATCCGTGTTGTCACCAGCAACACTGCTGAGGTCAGAGTTTTCGCTGTACATAGAGACGATACGACCGATTTCTGCCTCCTCCCAGCGTAAGCGAGGCCCACAGAGCCCCGCCCAGCCATGCCCGCTGAATATCCAGAGACCGACCCTAGAAATTGTTAAATAACCCCCATAAAAGTTTATATATAGTTGAACATACCAGATGAGCAGGAGGACAATGTCCTTCAGGCCGCCCATGCGGCATTCGCAATCAAGACAACTTTCGAGTAGGTAGATAATGCGCCCGTGTTGGTGTCGAAGAACGTTCCGTCCCGATGTGTGATGCTCTGATCAACGTCCGAGAGCGATAACCCGCCAGAGAGACTGAAGAACGTGAA
This sequence comes from Lactifluus hygrophoroides, assembly GCA_003314055.1. Classification (NCBI taxonomy): domain Eukaryota; kingdom Fungi; phylum Basidiomycota; class Agaricomycetes; order Russulales; family Russulaceae; genus Lactifluus; species Lactifluus hygrophoroides. The sequence goes on from QLPC01012165.1 coordinate 5,289, forward strand.
GAGAAGCGCAAGGGCCAAGCCTGCGCGCGGAAGAAGCGTCATCACCGTCGGAAGGTTCTGGGCGAAAAAATAACACGCCTCTGCGAACGCGTCGCGCAGCGAGCCTCAGCGGAAGGGAGGATAGCGCTCGGGTTGACATAGGGGAAGGCTGAGTTGCGGATGTGCTGAAGGAAGCAAAAATGGTTGTAGGAGGTTATTGAGACAAGATTGAAAGCCGGGAAAGATAGATAGATGGGCAGGATGAGAGGACGACCTAGATGGTGTTAAAAGATGTCAAACGCCGGACGGGTGAGAGAACTCACCGAAGCGCCAACGACGGTAGAAGGAGTGGATGAGTTCATAGCCCAGACGCCAAATATCCAGATGATCCAGCAAGTAATGTGGGCGGTGGCGGCGGTCAGAACCCAGTTACGACCAGATCCAGGTTAACCAAGGTCGTCGGGATTCGGAAACTTTGCGACCCTACAATAACAAAAAATGCGGAACAAAAAAAACAAAACATTGGTTCAACACGGCAATTTTCCCCCAACGCACCCCCAATCGCACAAAGAGATAGGGAAAGGACTTACTCGATCAAGATAAAGACGGTGTTAAAGTCGAGAAAGGTTTGTATCGGGACGTGTGCAAAGACGAGGATGGGAAAGATGTAGAAATGGAGGCGTGTCTTCCAGGACGGATCGCGGAGGAGTTGAAGCTTGAAGCTTGAAGCTTTGAAGGTGCAAACCAGGCGAGCGAAACTTGGGTGGTTCCGCGGCAGCAGCGCGTAAATGGACATTCAGTGTCTGTGGGTTGAGTAAATCGCGGAGGAGGCTCGGAACGTGGCTACGGGGATTGCTTACCCGTGTCGTTCGATTGGTCAGTCCTCGGCGTCCACCAGCCACCACCACTACTACCGGCAGGTTCCACCACCAGCAGCGCTCGAGTCCTGCATATTGACTATATGCACAGACCGTGGCGTCAGTTTACGCCCACCAAACAATGGCAAAATCGTAGTCTGCGTCTGCGCCGCCGTGCTACTCCCGGCACCCTCAATGTTGGCATCTGCCCCACCACCACCACCGGTGAGATGACCCCCACATGGATTGATCTGCTTGCTTACTTGCTATCACCAGGGCACAACGGACTAGGCACTTAAACATCTACTTTATGCTATATGAATACGGAACGTCTCGCACAGCTCGCCGCATCGCCGAAGTTGAATCCGCATCAATGTGGTGAACATGCACGCTCAACTATTATACTTCAATTATCTCAGTCATCATCAGCATCGTACTCGCCAGCGTTGCCTGTGTGCTTTCAATGACATTTTATTGCCTTCTGCGGGCACATGCCAACGCCAGAAGGAAAACAACGATTACCCGATCGGAAATCCAAAGAATCTCCCAACTCCAGTAGTAAGTGTACACGGGGCGCATATACTTTGTCAAGCCCATCGTCCTGCGTCATACCATGACTGTCGGGGACGCTCAGCATCAAAATACACAAAGTAGGGAAAGGAAGTGTCGTTGATTTATTCATAGGCCAGAGCGGAGGGAGGAATTGTGACATAGTGATCTGTAGTTAATGCGAGCAGATTTGTGAAGTATTAAAAACTATGACACAGCCAGAAGAGAAAGAAAGCATGAATAAAAGTTGAAAGCAAATAGATCTCCGCTGGAGGAGACCGTGTAATGGTGCTGGGCGTTACTATGCCTGACCCATCATTCGGCCAGTTCGAATTTCTCGCCACAGACACCACCTATGCACACCAAACTTTGACAGTAGCTTTAAAATAGTTCAATGAATATGTTCCATGTATTTTTATAAGGGAATCCGTGAAGGAAGGGGTGGCCGAAATTTCAGTGATTGTCACGCTGCCGGTTCCCTGCCAAATCGGAGTTTAAATTTGGCTGCAGATCGAAGTGGCCAGCCCTCGAGGGCCAGTCCTCGCAAGTACTGCGGAGATTGAATCTGGATCAAACTCATGCGTGACAAATCTGTGACTGGCCGAATGATGGGTCTGGCCGAATGATGGGTCAGGCATAGTATGCGTTATGACTTCCAGGCGGCTGTTGAATCGCTACCCTATGCACGTGACTGCTGCCGCGTTACCTGCTACTGGTGGGGGCGGTCAGCGGTGCTGTGCAGGCACCCGCCCACAAGTCATAGCAACCTATAAATGACTCTCAAGGTTACCCATTGTTCTCCCATGAGCGTCCGACGATTTGCCCAACTATATCACATGAGAGACAAGCGCGCGTCCCAACACGAGCTCAAATCTGCTGCTTGATGCTGGACCGTGACGCGCTGCCAACACTCTAGATTAAGCTCTGAGCGCATGCCCGTCCAACAACCAGCGATACGCTCGATACTGAAACCCACATATTGTGCCTCTAGCTTTCACCAGGCCCAGATCTAGTGGTATATCGTGAGCTTGAGCGCCGTTGGAATAAGAGCGCTGTTGAAGAGAGGACCGAATGAATCCTTACTTTCGTGCACCTCGAGTGGACTATCAGGCGAGGGCTGGCCTGACCGTTACCACGATGCGCAATCATCCTCCAGAACCGACTTGAGTGGATCTGAACCGATGCTCGTTCGTAAATGCCAATGGCATTCTGTATTGTCGGTTTATGTCCACCAATAAATGGCGAAATCATCATCTGTATTGCGCTGCTGTGCAACTCCCAGCATCACAGACGTCAGGACCGTGGAACCCATCGGCGCTTGGTGGGTGGAGGGTTGAGCCTGGTGCGGGGTGGAAACCATTTGGGTAGACAAGAGGGATATCCTTCAATTAAATGGCTCTTGGACCCGCAGTGCAGTGATGCGAGAGGATGCGGTGGACCGATGCGCAGGGCTGGGCCCATCTTCAGGTTGTGATCATCATCACCACCATCTGCTTCTTTACCTTAGTTTAGTGGTTCAGAAGTTGCCGGGTTGGTCGGTGTTATACGTGAGATTAGGCGATCTTGTGATTCCAATACTTTTACAAGAAAAAAGTATTTAAAAAGCGATGACGATGGAGGGATTCTGCGGCACGAGATGGAGAACAGAATTTTTGGTGTGGCAACTTGGGGAAGGGAGAGAGTACGGAGAGCGCCCGACGCAGTGAAACTGTGTGAAATGCTGGGCCGCCTGATTGGAATTGGAGGCTGTGGCTTGGGGATGCACGTGATCGCGCCGCATCATCGCAGCGGGGTTTAAAATTCCACTTGTCAGTTGCCATATCCAGCTCGAGCGAGCAGGAAAAACATATGGTAAAAGACTAGTAAAAGTCTCTTCTAAACAGGTATTACGTTTCGAGGAACGTAGTCTTTTTGGGTGTTAGAGTTAGTTAATGTCGGCCGCATCGCGCCCTCAACATTTCCGCGTTGTAAAAAAGTCGAAATGGCGCTCAACTCGACTTCGCCCGATGTATGTACATTTGCGCACTGCCTTTTCCAGTCCTAGTCCATATCAATGCGCAATGCGAATCGCCCTCCGCGTCTATTCCTCCCATATCGAGTATCCCATCTCACCCCATCACTGCCACGCTCACCACCTTTATCATCTCCCATCAAAAGCTGCGTACCGTACCCTCACCCTCCCATATACCATGTCCTCCTCGCCATCATCCTCTTCTAACTTTCAGCGAATCACTAAAGCATTGTCCGACTATGCAAACGAGACAGGCATAGACCTCACAAAAAATCCATTCGCCGACCAACTTCAAACCTGCGACTCTCCCAACGACATCTCGAACCTACTCCAAGACAGAGCAAAGGCATTCAAATCATATAGGGAAGAACATCACACATTGATCAACTGCCTTAACCCGGTGGTCAACTTCCTACACGCGTGCTCCGGAACCCTTTGCGAGGCCCTTGTTCTTGTGAGTTCCACTGACAAATTTCAGCTTTTCTTATGACCTTATACTTCTACCGGCAGGTACCCTTTCCACCCGCAAAAGCAATCTTCGTCGGAGTCGACGTCCTCGTTGCAGTAAGTATCACCATTTTGGCCAGCGTATCGTTGTCATATCCACGCATAATTAGGCAGCTTGCGGTGTGAGTGCAAGTTATGACGCCCTCGTCGAACTCTTCGAACGCGTCGGGAGTTTCCTCAACCGACTCCACATTTATACCGACATCCAATTTACGCCTGCGATGACTGATGTCATCGTTCGGATCTTGGTGGAAGTACTCTCCGTGCTTGCCCTGGCCACAAAAGAGATCAAGCAGGGTCGTTTCCGTAAGCGAATCCTTCACCTCAATCTTTTATCGCTAAACATTCCTCAGGGAAATTTATAAAGAAAATCATGGGAGAGCAGAAGATCGAAGCTGTGCTACAAAGGTTGGCACGGCTCACCGACGAGGAAGGTCGTGTGGCCTCAGCGCTCACCTTGCGGGAGGTCCATCACATAGGAACCAATATCAATATCGTTATGAGCGGTACGGTAATTTTCCTATGTGCTTTCCAGGCATCCACTGAACGGGGATCTTATTAGACGGCCAAGCCCCAACAAATGAGATGGAGCAGGTACATGGTATGTTTCACCTCCTCATGTAAACCATGTCGCCATTCAGACTCGCTAAATCCGTGACTCGTGGCCTTAGACGTGATGAAGAAAAGAAGACGTTAGTTATTTATTACCTCTGGCAATGGTACACGTCGGAGCTGAATTGCCTTGTAGGTGAACAGTTACTAGTTGGCTCTCCCCTCCAGATCCGTCCAAGAATCACAACATCGCCCGCACGGATCATCACGATGGAACTGCTGCCTGGTTCACCACCCATCCTATTTTCGATGAATGGAAGGCAACCGGTTCACTGTTGTGGATACATGGTAAACGTACGTGACCATGACTTCCATTCATCCTCACGTTAATTGTCTGCCGCCACGAAATAATTTAGCGGGATCAGGGAAAAGCGTCCTGTGGTACGTTTCACACAAACAACCTAATTCAGCATCACTGTAACTGTCTACCCAGCTCTACCATTATTGAAACAATCAAGACCATTTCCGGCGCGGAATCGGCATTGATCGCATTTTTCTACTTCGATTTTAGAGACTCCACAAAGCAACACATCCGTGGCCTCCTCACCTCCCTCCTCACTCAGCTCGCCGCCAAGTCAAATTCTTGCAGTCATATCCTGTCACAACTATATTCCAAGAATGATTCTGGATCACAGCAGCCAGATGACCGTTTACTCAAGCAGTGTTTGATCGACATGCTGCGAGATCTGGACCTGCCAATGACATATATTATCGTGGACGCACTGGACGAGTGTCCAACCAGCTCAGGGGTGGTGTCTGCTCGCGAGCGAGTGTTACAACTCGCAGAAGACCTTGTCGACTTACACATTCCTAATCTCCGGCTATGCTTCACGAGCCGTCCCGAGGCCGATATCATCACTGCACTTCAGCCTCTGTGCTCTCGTGTCTTGTCCCTTCACAACGAGTGCGGTCAGAAAGAAGACATCGCGGACTATGTTAGATCTATCGTCTTATCGGACCTAAAGATGCGAAAGTGGAGAGTGGTGGATAAGGAATTAGTGATCGATACTCTCGTTCGCAAGGCTGACGGAATGTAAGTGGTCTGCGTGACATCAGGTCAACATGATTTTCATACGACACAGGTTTCGATGGGTTGCGTGCCAACTAGAGACTCTGCGGCACTGCATTCCAGCGACTATCCGTGACGCGCTGCGCGAGTTACCAGACACGTTGGATGCCACGTATGAGCGTATTCTACTACAGATTCAAAGTCGAAATCGAGAATATGCCCGTCGGCTCCTTCAATGCCTCACCGTGGCTGTTCGACCTCTTCATGTCGAAGAGCTTGCGGAGGTACTCGCGATTCGGTTCGAATCTGGAAAGCATCCCGAATATCATTCAGATTGACTATTGGAGGACGCTCAAGACGGTGTTCTGTCCACATGTTCAAGTCTAATTTCGATCGTCCACGTTGAAGGGTCAAGAATCGTCCAGTTCTCGCATTTCTCCGTCAAGGAGTACTTGACATCAGATCGCCTCGAATCCGCACGAGACGACCTCTCCCTCTATCACATTCTTCCAGAGCCGGCACACACCATTCTCGCACAGGCCTGCCTTAGCGCGCTTATCGGATTAGATGACCGAGTGGACAAGAAGAGCATGAAGAAGTTTCCACTTTCGATCTACGCCGCGCGGTATTGGGTCGATCATGGTCAATTCGAGAATGTGTCGTCAGCTGTTGAAGAACTTATGGATGAGCTGTTTGATCCTGACAAGCGACACTTCGCGACATGGGTGTGGATATATGATGTTGATCGACCTTGGGATTGGGTTGAACATATGTCCACTGAGCGCCCGACGCGGCCCGAAGCAGTCTCATTATATTATGGGGTACTATGTGGATTCCGGCATGTTGTGGAACGCCTTATTGGGAGTTGTTCATCCGACATCGATGGCAGGGGAGGTACGCACGGGACAGCATTGCATGCTGCGCTCTGGAAGGGATATTTCGACATCGCACTGGTATTGCTTCAACATGGCGCGGATCCCAATACTCTCGGTTATGACGATCTCAGTCCACTGTGCAGAGCATCAGAAGGCGGTCGTCGTGACATTGTCGAGTTCTTATTGGATCCTCACAGACTTGCCCATATGCAGTCTGGAACTGGTAGCATGACAATGGATGCGGGATCGCGGAATACCAGTGGATCATTGGGAGTATCGGTGCCATATTCCATTGCGGTGGATTCCAACGATGAGATAGGCCGTACACCGTTGCGCTCAGCCTCGCGACATGGTCATCTCGATATCGTGGAATTGTTACTCCTGAATGGCGCAACTGTGGACTCCCGTGACAACGAAGGCTGGACGCCGTTGCAATCAGCCTCGCGATACGGGCATCTCGATATCGTGCAACTGCTACTCCAGAATGGCGCAACTGTGGACGCCCGTGACAATGATGGGTGGACGCCGTTGATATCAGCCTCGCGATACGGGCATCTCGATATTGTGTGGCTGCTACTCCAGAATGGCGCAGCTCCGGACTCTTGTGACAACCAAGCTCACACCCCGTTGTCAGAAAGTTCAGCATCCGGCCATCTCGATATCGTCCACTTGTTGCTTCAGACTGGAGCTTCCCTGGACTCCCCTGCCGAACCAGCCTCCATTCCGTTACACTCCGCATCAGCACATGGGCATATCGATATTGTACGACTGCTGCTGGATAATGGCGCAGCCGTCGACTTCCACGCTTTGAATGGAGAAACCGCACTACATCGGGCATCTGCTGCCGGAAAAGTCCAAGTTGTACGCTTGCTTATTGAGCGTGGTGCCGATCTAAACTCACCCAACAATGACGGCTTAACACCATGCCACGTCGCATCGTCGGAGGGGCGTCTCGACATCCTCCATGTTTTATTCGAGCATGGCACCCCTGTCGATGTGCGGGACGGGAAACATCGGACTCCGTTAGCCTTGGCTTCGTGGGACGGATACCTGGATGTTTCACGATTCCTAATAGAGCACGGAGCAGACGTGAACTCCTGTGATGAAACTGGCGTGACTTCATTACACTTTGCATCGCAACGGGGACATCTCAATAACGTCCGGTTATTACTTGATCGTGGTGCAAATGTAAACGCCCAGGCGGCGAATATGTGGACACCACTGCATATTGCATCAGTGCGAGGACAGACCGATATTGCCGAGTTGCTGATCCAGCGTGGCGCGGTCGTCGAAATGCTGAACGAGAACAACGAAACTGCGTTGAACCTGGCGTCGAGTCATGGGCAACTGCAGATAGCCCGTATGCTAGTGAAATCGGGATCAAATACGAATTCTCAAGACAGCAGCGGTTGCACAGCATTGCACAGTGCAGCTCAAAATGGGCATCGCGACATCGTTAAACTTCTTGTCGAATCGGGGGCAGATCTCAACACGCGAAACAACAAGGAAGAAACTGCACTAGATATGGCACCAAGGAGTGGGAAACAAGAAGTCGCTGGCTACCTAGCTGGGTGGATGGGGGTGGGGGACGTATATTGTGACACGGGACCAGATTCGGATGTTGCAGGGTCATCGACTGACCTCGGGGGAAACACAAGTTTTGCGGACAACGGGAGGACTTCGTTGCTTGACGCATCCAAAGATGGGAACCTCGAGATGGTTCGGTCATTACTCAGCGGTGGTGCAGATGTCCACGAACGGGGTACATTTGGAGAGACTTACTTGCATTGGGCGTCGAAGCGTGGAAGGCTTGAAGTTGCAAAATTGCTAATTGAGCATGGTGCGAATGTCAATTCTCGCGATAAGACTGGGTGGACGTCGTTGCACTGTGCATTACAATATGATCAAGGACATATTGACATCGCACGACTGTTACTTGAGCAAGGCGCCGATGTGAACGCAAAGAAAAATAACTCCTGGACTCCATTGCACTTGGCATCAGTCAACGGCTACCGCGAGATTGTCGAGCTACTACTCGAATCGGGTGCAAACGTCCATGCGGGGAACGACGCAGGAAGGACGCCATATCAGCTTGCGTTAAGCAGCGGAGAGCGGGAGATCGCAGAGTTATTGTCCAAGTATGGCGCCGACTGCTGAGGTATGATCGACAATCACGTCGTTGAAAACACTACCGATATACTCACTTTGTTAGCGTTCCGATGCGAAAGCTATGGTGACGGATGTGATGGCAAGGTGGGAGAATTGGAATTATGAATTGAATCGCTTGTTTGCTTTCATTAATTTAGGGCACAACCGTGACGAGTAGCTGAATATATACTGTGTGTAAACAACATTTATTCGCCATGTCGAATACGGAGCAACACTGGAACATACTAAAGTCGAAAGTGTTTGAAAAGTACTTGACCGTGCTTGCATACCAGCTACACAGTCGGGGATTTGAAGAATATACCAACTCCACCAGTACTGTAGGTGTGCATAGGCTATATCATGCTACGTTGCGGTCATCGTCGTGTGGATACCACAGTTGTCTCGGACGCTCAGATCAGAAAATGCGAAATAAGAGAGAGGAAAGGAAAACAAAGTTCTTCTATTCATGCATATTCATGATTCAAAGGGGAGGAAGAATACTGATTCGTAGTTAATGCAAGATGATGTGCGGATAACCAAAAACTACGATCCAGCAGCAAGGGAAAGGATAACGTGAATAAAAGCTGTCAGTGGTTGCAAGAACGTGAGTATTATTATTGAAGCCAAGACATCAGAGGTCAAGTGCAACGGATGAAAGGTCAGTTGTCGGAAGCATGAAGGAGTAATAGACGCAAGGAGGTTGAGGAGGATGAAGGGTAGGTGAAGTATATGTAAAAAAAGTTGTATGCATAAATGGTATTGTCGTGGAAGTGCAGTAGCATTGGGTGACAAGTTGCGTAAGATTGAATGGTAAGGCATGAAGGTGGCGTGGAGCATGACAAAAAAAATAAACTCTAGGATAGGAAGATAAAACAACAACTAAATACGTGTAGGGTGAGCATTGCGATGAAGATGAAAAGAAAGAAGAATGCAAGAGACGTCTTGAAACCATCAGAGAAGATAGGGGACAAATGATGAGGGAAAATTTGTGAGTTTTAAAATTCATTGCGGTGAAGTAAAGGTTTGTGCATGTGGCGGCGCGTAATGTTCCATCCCACCAACGCTCCCCGGCGTCTGCCCACTCGACTCTGTCGTCTCACTGACCACAGTAGCAGGTTCCATCACAAGCGACGCTGCCGCAGTGCTCAGGTCCGCTGGTGGGGGCGTGGTGCTATGGGCTTCTGGTGGCGGTCGCGGAATCGGTATGCCGCGTTCAGGTGACTGCCGTCGCGTCTGTGCCTGCGTCTGTGTGCCTGCGTCTCCGTCCGTGTCGAACTGCTCGTCGTATCCTCAGATCGTACAGAATGGGATAGCATCGATAGTGGTGAGGTCTGCGAAGCGAATGATCGTGCAGTCTGTAAGCAGGCACGCTCAGACGATGAGGATGACGCAATGATGCGCTGCGTCCACGTGTTCTCGACTCTGAGGTCTCCTGTCCTTGCCCTTGCACTTGCCCTGGCTGTCCAAGGCACTATTCTCTTCGTCCTCTAGCCCTCGCCCGTCCAGATACCGCCGCCGCAACGCCAGCCGCACCGGCCGACGAAGGCGACACAGACGGCCGTCCTGTATCGCTCTCGAGCGTATGAGCCCGTGCCCCACCTCGCCGCGGCAACACACTACCAGCCCCCCACCAACAACAGGCACACCAAACGTATGGCTCTCAGGATTGCTCATTCCCATCAACATCCGACGATTCTTCAAACCTCACCGTGCCAGAGCCAGGTGTACGCCCCAATACGAGCTCGATGCTCGACCGTGAAGCGCCACTAATGCCCTGGATCAAGCTTTGTGCCCGTGTGCGCCCAACAGCGAGCGAGACGTTTGACGCTGAGACGTACAAGTCATGCCTCGAGCTCGCACCACTATCTGGGGGCCCTGACCCAGATCCAGAGCTATGTCGTTACCTCAAGCGCAATCGGAAAGCACCACCGATCCTAGCAAGCGAAGCAGCGCTGCCATTCCGTGAGCCTAGCAGGGAAGCCCTATGACTCGCCTGCGAGGACGATGGGGAGAGAAGACCGACCGAATCTTCGTGCTCGCAAGCCTCGAGCGAGCCATCTGGCGACGGTTGGCCTGACCGTGACGCGCGGTCGTCCTCGCGATCCGAGCGGACGCTAGTGTGTAGATGTCGATGGTGCTCCTGCTGCCGCGGTCGTGTAGATGTGAGACCCCCAATTGGTGTAGGAGACATTGGCACTGGGAAGCTCCCTGCGCGTTGGCGGCCACTCATTCTTGCAACCGGATGGCGTGGAGGCATAGGCATGCCGCGCACTTGCTCCTGTGGACTTGGAGCTGACGAACTTGGCGGGGCCGCCGAGACAGGGGAGCCGGCAGGTGATGAAGAAGTAGTAGTCGTCTCCGCGTTGCCCATGCTGCGGGTCTCGTGCGAGGCACGCGTAGATGTGCTCTTGCTCTTTGGCGTCGCGGTGGTATGCGAGAACACGAACGGCTGTGAGCCCGTGGATGAGATGCTCCCGCCTCGGGCAGGGTGTCGGAATGGGAATAGATAGCGGCTAGGTATAGGCTGACCGAGGCTGGAGAGCGAGTTTGAGGCGCGGCCAGAGAACGATGATGGCTCTTCACTTGTGCGTCGTCGGGTCTCCTCTTCTTCTTCAACTTCCTCCTCGTCATCGCCGTCTTCAACCCTAACCACGATATCACCTTCCTCGTGCCCCTCCTCGCCGTGCTCTCTTTCGCCCTCACCAGGCAAGCCAGGTGAAGGTGGGAACGGAATCTGTTCCTTCTCACTGCTCTCTCGCGGACCAAACCCAGGGAATGGATACGGCACATGCTTCATCGGCGCCTTACCGGCACCCTCCGTCGTCGTCGTCGTCGCCTCGCCC
>QLPC01012167.1:0-12776 GCA_003314055.1 Lactifluus hygrophoroides
GTCATCTATAAATGTGGCAGTATAGAAACAGCCTTGCATTGACTTGGTCTGCATTGGACCAGCTAAGTCGGAGTGTACTAATTCTAATATTTTTGTGGTTTTATCTTTTGAATGAGAAAAGGGTTTCTGGGTTGACTTTCCAGTCTCACAACCATGGCAGACTGTAGGGACCGCCAGGTCTGCACCAGATAGGTCCATGCCTTTTACAGCAGAGGGACCATGTGCTTTTATTGCAGCATGAGACATATGTCCCATGCACTGATGCCAGGTGTCTAGTGAAGTAGACACACTTTTTGCATATAGATTTAGGGATACAGATGTGAAATCAAGCCAATAAAGCTTAGATTCTTTATATCCTGTCGCAATGCAATGCCCTTTGAGAACGATTTTAGCCTTCTCCTTACTGAAGGTAGTCTCAGCATCTTTGTCCGCCAACGCTCCTGTTGAAAGGAAGTGCGTTTTTACAGCAGGGATGTGGAGCACATCACTCAGCGTGATATGCACACCTTCAGGGCTTTTAATTTTTACGGATCCAACCCCTACTTGCTCAACAGTGGACTTGTCACCCAGGCGTACAATGCCTTTTAATTGTGTGTAGGTGGTGAAGTCGGATTTATGAGGGGTAATGTGGTGTGTAGCCCCACTGTCAAGCATCCAATGTGACTTGGTCGCAGCGCACAAGGAAACATCCATATCATTGACCTCCTCAATGGAGGCAGTAGACTCTACTAGTACATGTGCATTGGCTGCCTTTGCGCTGCTACCCCCTCCTTCCTTTTTCTTTGCATCTGCCTCATCCTTCTTCTTCTTACAGCAGTCAGGCTTGATGTGGCCCTTCTTCTTGCAGTAGTGGCATGTTAGGTCTGCATGTTTATTTTTCTTTGTTATTTTGCCACTACCACCGATGGGCGCTTTGCCCTTGATCGAATTGAGGGAGGCGGATCCCCCAGCACGGCAGCCTTCTTCATTAAGTACCCAAGCAGTAATCTTGGTGTGACTAAGTTTGCTAGGCAAGCCGCCGGCAAGGATTGTAGACGCCAGGGCCTCATAGGACTCTGGCAAGGTGTTAAGGAGGATGAGTGAATATTGGAGGTCAGTGACCCCCATTTGAGCGTTGGCTAGTGCAACTCGTGCGCCATTGAGTTTGGTGAATTGGTGTGCGAGGGGTTGGGAGTCATTGAGTTTGGCTTGGGTCAGCACAATCCAGTTATTGAAGACTGCAGTGCTGCCCGCCACTCCACCATATACGGATGCAAGATGGTCCCATTTTCTTTGACTGTGGAATAATCCACTTTGGAGGCAATATGAGAGTAGACATCGGGCCTGATGTAGAGGCGCATATACGCTTTTACATGTTTCTGCAAATTCCTCCATTCATCAGGATCTGCCCCTTGAGGCGCTGTATCATTTGTAATGACGTCTTCTGCCTCCTGTATGGCCAGAATGGCTTCAAAGGTGGCGGACCAGTTGGCCCAATTGGTACCATCGAATTGTCCCAGGGAGACTCCTGGGGGAATGGCAAAGGTGCCATTGTATGCATTTGAAACGCGTACCGACGCAGAGGGGTCTGCAGGGGGTACAGCGGTGGTGGAAGTGGAGCCAGTGGAAACTGGTGGTGCTTTGGGTGGTGTCGTTGAAGACATTTGGGATGGTTTATCTATTGCCACGGAGCATCAGCAACAGGCTGCTTTTAACACAACAGGGAAGAGAGTTGGGGCGTTACCCCCTGTCTGTGGAACTGTACTTCAGAGCACAAACAACAGTGCCCTGCCCTTGTATGCACTTTAACTACTAGTGTGTATGGTAAATACTACAAGCTTTGTGTGCTACCGCTGCAGCTTAGGGCCACAGGGGAGTCATTGTCACGCCTAAGTCCTAAGCGTGTCTACAAGTCTAGCAAGGACTCGATACGTCCTCTGACTTGTCTTGGTCTGTTCCAAGCGAGGTCAAGCAATAAGCTTGAGGAGCGAGGATGCACACGATGAAGAGGATGACTTAGAAAGTATATCCACGAAGAGAACAGACCTAAGGCTACCTAGAGACGTCACAAGTCCTTAAGTAGTCCTACAGTGCATCCACTGGCGCTCCTGAGGCCCTTCCAGCATGTTCCACTGCCTTCCCTAGGCCTGTCCCATGATCCAGGTTCGAGTCGAGTCAGATATCCGTATCCGGTATAGTACAAGGGCCCATATGGCCGTCAAGTCATGAGATGGGGTACGCGTCACAGTCCAGAGTGTGGGGTACGAAGATAGAGGGCCTAGAGCCCTTACTGAGTGGTAAGTAGTCCGTAAGATAGGTACCATAGGTAGAACGGGGTCAGAAGTCCATCGGCATGTAGATAACAAGATAACCCCCCGAATGCGAGGGTTGTAGCGTGTCTGGGAATGAAAGAATAGTCCATAGAACGTTGAGGCACCGTAACATTACCCCCTTCTTAGATGCGGCGCTCCGAGTCGCTGCGGTAAGAGTGGAGGGACCGACTCGAGGTGGGGGAGGAGGAAGACGGGTCACTTACTTCCTGCATCTCCCATAGCTGTTCCTTGCGCGGTTTGGTGGGGCGTCCGGCGGCGTCGAGGCGGGCGAGGAACATCCTCCTAGCGTGGTCGTTCGCTTCCGCCGACTTGAACTTCCTCCTTCCCGCCTCTTTCAGATGCGGGTACAACTTGACGTAGGCGTGCGTCGACTTGAGCCTGTTGAGGGAGTCCTTCATCCTCTCCCTCCTGACTGCCACCTGTGAATGCGCTACCGACGCCTTGTTGGTAGCGATGCGGGCCTGTCGACGCCAATACCTCTCCTCCTCCATAGCCAGGCCATATCCTTCCGACGCTTCTCTGAACCAGATGACTTCTCCCCTGAGGTAGGGGTCCTTCTGCATCCTCAGGGCCTGGTCGACGAAGTACTGGTGGCTGTCGCGGCCGCGTTCCCCCTCGAAGAGTCTCTGTTGGTGGGCGGTGATGGCTGGGCCCGGTTCTGCTTCTGCTGTGGCGTGGATGGGAGTCCTCCAGACGGGGTGGCCCGCTCCCATTGTGAGTCGGAGATGTGGCGCATTGCGCGTGAAGTCGAGGGCAATGTACTCGGCGGGACACAGAGCTCCAGACGAGTCGGGGATGAGTCGGGTGCAATACGACGGGTTATGAACGCTGTTAGTGAGGAACGGGCGTTGGGGGTGGTCTCTGGTGTGATTGAGGCGTAGGGGAAGCGTCCCGGGTGTATCCAACTTCAAGGCGTCCTGTGCCGGTGGTGTGGTGGGTTCTTCTTCGTCCTCGACTTCCATGGAGAGGTCGATGACGACTGCGTTTTCTACGGTGGGAGCGGGGGGTGTGGGATGCGGTGTTTTAATCCGCAGAGGGACAGGGATGGGGGCCGGGGACGGGGATCGCTCCGGGGACTTAGGTGAGTACTCTTCGTCGCTCCAATAGACGGCCGGGGTCTTCTGAGCTTCGCGGCGCCTCCTGACCTCGTTCTTCAACTCGCTGATCCGGTGTTCTATATCACCCTGGGTCAGCGTCTCGATGTTCCCTACCGTGCTTTGTCGGATGGCCGGGAGGTATTTGCCGTAGGATCCGTGGTTGTCCCATCTTCTGGAGGCCATCTCAGCTCTAAGGATACCGACCTCCTTGTCTCTGACAGACTGGGAGGCGGGGTTGTCGTCTCCAAGGGCCTGGATGATGCTGTTGAGGTGGACGTCGAGGGTGTGAAAGGAGAGAGACGGGGGGGTCCATGTTGGGCTTCCCCACGGTCTGGCGGGTCGAAGATCGTCCTGCGTGTTGGTCTGTGGGATCTGGGGAGGGGGAGGAGGCGGGTTACTGCTTGACTGTCCTCTATCCGCCTCCACGACGGGTACTCGTCTTTTGGTATCTCCCTCAGCCCCCACGGTGTGCCTATAAAGATCTTGGACCGCTTTGGTGGAGATGGTGAGGACTCTCTCGTAAGTTTGTTCGTGGGTTTCGTCGCCTCTGGGGTGAAAGAAGGCTCTATCGATGGTCCGGGCGACCAGCTCTTTGGGGAGTTCGGGGAAGACTCGTTCGACGTGTGAGTCGACTGCGAGTCGTGCGGTGTCTGCGTTGAGGATTGGGGATGGGGGGACTTCCTCTTCAGCCCTGTCATGTTCGTGGATGCATTCGGCGGCGCAGACGCCTTCTTCGTGTTGCGCGATGAGGACGGTGGAGTCGATGTCGAGGATGCGTGGTTCTGGGGATCCATAGCTGATGTCGGACATAGGTGAGGATGTTATCGTGAAAAGATGGGAGTGGAAGTGGGGGATGGTGAAAAGACGGTGAATTTACCCCCTTCTTAAGAGGGGCGACGGCCTCGGCGCCTAGAGACGGGCTTTCTTCGATGGAAGTCTGCGATAAGGTCAGGTGCATGGAGGTCGACGTCATTGATCCACGAGTTTTCGGACTGTGGGTAACCTTTCCAGCTAATAAGGTATTGTCGCTGTTTCCGTCGGCCGAAAAGCCTCGTGTTGAGCACTTGATCCACCTCCCATTCTTCTTCATCGTTGATAAGGTCAGGTGGGGGTCGTTCAAAGTTTGCGCCGTGTTCTTCCGTCTCCTTATACGGTGTGAGTAAGTTCACATGGAAGACGTCGTGGATCTTCCAATGTGAAGGGAGTTCTAGGCGGTAGGCCACCTTGCCTACGCGTTGCGTGACTTTGAAAGGTCCGTGACGTCTGGGGGCCAGTTTGAGGGTCGGGTGATGTGTCTTAAGGTTCTTCCCTTCTAGCCACACCTGGTCACCGGTTTGGAACGTTGTCTTGGGGTGGTATTCTCTGGCTGCCTCGTGTAGCCTAGTGGCGTCGCGTCTAGCCTTCTGGATCTGATCTAGCCTCTCTTGAACTCTGGGGACGTCTGACGGTCCTGCGTCGAAGTGGACTTCAGGCTGATAGCCGATAAGGAGTTGGTGGGGGGAGTAGCCAGTCTTTTCGTGGGGCCAGGTATTGTGGGTGAACTCTGCCAGCGTTAGGTACTCGCTCCATCTTTCTGGTTCATTGGAGACCCAGAGTCGAAGGTATTGTTCGAGCCATTGGTTCATCCTTTCGCTTTGTCCGTCAGTTTGGGGGTGATAAGCCGTAGAGATGTTCTGGGTGATCCCCATGAGACGACAGAGTTCTTTGGCAAAGCCCGATGTAAATCGAGGGTCTCTATCGGATATGATCCGGGTGGGGAGTCCAAACCAGGGCACCAAGTGGCGAAAGTACCTTTCTGCCACTCCTTCCGCAGAGATTTCCGTGGTACAGGGGATAAACTTAGTCGCCTTTGAGCATCCTTGGTCGACGATGGTCAGAATGGCGTTATACCCGTGACTGGGGGGTAGATCCATGATGAGATCCATGGATACACTCCTGAAGGGACCTAAGTCCGGTTGTACGTCCAGATTGTAGGTTGACGCCCGACGCGTGTTAGTCCTGGTCTTGTTGGCTTGACAGACGGCGCATCCCTGGACGTAGCCTTTTACGAACTGATTGATGTCGTTGCCTTCATATCTCCGTTTCAACAGTGTTTTAGTCCTTTCGATCCCGGGATGTCCCGCCGTGGGGTGGTCGTGAAAACGGGCTAGGATTGCTCTGCGTTCTCCTAACTCGTCCGGGAAAGTCGCCTTGGCGAAGCGAAGTTCTGGCAAGAGCGTGGTGGCTTTGTTGTCGTTCTGTCCTTCGTCTTCTTCGAACGGCCTTGACAGAAAGTCCGCCACCACATTTTGTTTACCCGGTTGATGGTCGATGACGAAGTCGTAGTCGGCCATGATCTTCATCCATCTCGCTTGTCTTCGGTTGAGATCTTGGGGCTTCCGGAAGTATTGCAAGTTGTCATGGTCTGCTCTGACGCGTACTTGGTGCCTCGCGCCTAGTAAGTACCTCCTCCAATGTTTCATCGCCTCAATGACCGCCATCAACTCTCTGTCGTAGACGTCCCAATTCCTTTGTTGGTCGCTGAAAGTCTTGGAGAGGTAGGCAATGGGTCTGAGTCTCCCCTTGTCGTCTTGTTGTTGGAGGACTGCACCAAGCGCGTAGCCAGAAGCGTCTGTGTTTACCACAAATGGCTTCTCGAAGTCGGGTTGCTGGAGAACCGGGGCGGTGGTGGTCCTCGCGATAAGTTCATTGAACGCTTCCTCGTGTTCCGAATCCCAATAGAAGCGTGTCCCCTTATTCAACTCTGCGACCAGGCGGTTTAGTGGTCTTGCTACAGAGCTGAATCCCACGATGTATCTCCTGTAGAAGTTGAGGAAGCCCAAGAAGGAGCGTACTTCTTTCAGGTTGCGGGGTCGTTTCCAATTTCTGATTCCTTCTACCTTGACAGGGTCCATAGCGATTCCTCCGGGTTTTACTATCATCCCCAGGTATTCGACTTCTGGTACTTCGAAGGTGCATTTACTTGGTTTGAGGTATAACTCGTTGTCTTGTAAGGTTTGGAGCACTTCTCGCACCTTGCGTCGGTGAAATTCCACAGAGTTGGGTGTGTGGATGAGGATATCGTCCATGTACACTGTCACATGCCCGCTGTCGATGTGTTCCCTGAAGAGATGGTTCATCATGGCTTGGAAAGTGGCCGGTGAGTTAGTGAGTCCGAAAAACATCACCAAGGGTTCGAAAGATCCTGAAGACGTCTTGAAGGCTGCTTTCCATTCGTCCCCCTCCTTGATCCTGATGTTATTATATCCCCATCTTACGTCTAGCTTCGTATAAAGTTCGGAAGGGTGATCCGGGTGGAGGTTCAGGCGGTCGAAGAGTTCGTCAATGAGGGGGAGAGGATAGTTGTTGCGTCGCGTGTGTTTGTTGAGTTGTCTGTAGTCGATAATGGGTCTCTTCGATCCATCTTTCTTGGTGATGAAGAACAGGGGTTCTACGTAGGGTGATTTGGATGGTCGGATAGTTCCCCTGTCCAGGTGTTCCTTTAGGAACGCGTCTCGTGCCTTGTCCTCTTCTCTGGTGAGGGGATACGCCTTGCAGTCCAAAGTCGAGGGTGCAGTGGGAAGGAGTTCAATGGCGTGGTCCCAGGGTCGGATGGGAGGAAACTTCTTTGATTCCTCGTCGCTAAACACCTTTTCGAAGTTCCAATAGGCTTCGGGGACAATCTCCTTCCAATTTCTTTTTGTTTTGTCGTGGGCTTGTTTGGCTAGTCGTTGGGCGATGGTGGTCCTCCTCCATTCTAGCCCTATCGTCTCTCCTTTCTTCAACCATGGTTGATTTTTAATGGAGACGGAGCGAAGTCCTGCCACCTTCACTTCTTTACTGGGTGACGGTGCCGCTGCTCCTGCTGTTTTGATAATGAGGGCGGCATCCATAGTCCCTTGAGCCCAGTTGGGTCGCGGGTTCGCCGCTACTAACCATGGGTACCCTAACACCATTTGATCCTTTCCCATGTCGGCTACGTAGAACCTGAGGGTGTGAGTCACTTCTCCAGTGGTGACCTCGAGGTCCACGTATTTGTCTACAATTCCTCCTTTATTTGTCGTCCCATCTGCGTTGTGTAGCAATTTGGGACGCCACAGCGGTCTTGTTCCGAGTCCATGCTCTTCGATGAACAGTTTCGAAATGAAGTTGCCGGTGGCCCCACTGTCCACGAGGGCCACTAGGTCTGCCTCTTTCAACGCGGTGTGAAAACGAACTAAAAGTCGCATACTATTGAGTCGGGGTAGAAATACATCGCGTTGAAACATAGCTCGAATAAAGGCCTTCTTATTCAAGCTTTCTGAAAATCCTGCCTTCCTTCGGCGCTCTCCCACCTCTTCTGCAGTTCTTCATAAGTTGCCGAGTCGCAGGAGCGTAGGTACTCGAAGACTTGGTCTGTGGACAGGGTAGAGGACGTCGTGGAGTCTCCCGCGTCGCTGGTGACGTCACTAGCGTCTATCTTCGATGCTTGCATGGCTTTGGGGCGAGGTCCTTTGAACAAGGGACAGTTGCGTTTAATGTGTCCTTGTTTTTTGCACAGGAAACACCTCCCTTCTGCCTTAAGCTTTTGAGCGTCCGCTTCGGTGATGCCGCGAAGGGCATCCACTTGCATGGCGTCGGGGTGGTTGGGCGGTGTCCTATACTGCCGGTTGCCTTGGTTTTGGAAGAATGGTCTAGGCGGTCCCCCTCTTTGTCCCCCGCGTCTGAAGAAGTTCCTTTGAGGACGGTAGGGTTCCAACTCCGAGAGCTTGGCTTGTTTGTTCCTGGCCAGCGTACATATCTGTTCCCAGTTATGTATGTTTACGTCCGCCAGCCCTATTTCGCGGTGCAGCGCCCAGGTCAGTCCTCGTTTGAAGATGTCGTGTACAGCTTCATTGTCCAGAGGGTAATTGGCCTTCCTTGCTAGCGCTGCGAAGGTGCTAATGTAATGGTCAATATCTTGCCCCTGCATCTTGAGTTTTTGGAGTGCTGTCGCGGCATTGGTGGCAGCGTTGACATCCATCCAGTCTTGTTCGAAGTTGGATCTGAACTCATCCCAAACATTGGCGTGGGGAGGAGTCGGGACGGGTCTGGTCGAGATCCATTCGATCTTCTGGTGCTTCCATTCGGCGGTCGCTTGCCCTCGTATGTAAGTGAGAGCATGCGCAACTTTCCTATAAGGGTCTCGCATGACAGGGGTGTCCTCGTTGGTGAATTGATAGAGGATAAGTGCTTCCATCCACGCGTCTGCTAAGGGGCGCTCCCCTTCGAAGGGTGGGGGCGGGGCGCCTTCCATTCGTCCATTCCCGAGTGGCGCAGCGCCCTGTTGTCCTTGGGCATGTCCACCTGGTCCGCCAGGTCCTCCGGGTCCGCCGGGCCCTCCCGGTCCACCGGGTGCTCCTGGGTTGGGAGGTGGGGCTCCGCCGCTTGATCCGCCGCTGCCTCCTGGATGCGCACTGAGGGGATTAAGCATCAAATTGGCTGCGGTTTGGACCTGCGTAGGGACAATGGTGGTAGTGCTAGTCATTCTAGGGTTTTCGGGGGTGTCGGAGTCGCTTTCTGGATCTTCTGGGGTATTGGTGTCGTCGGGGTCGGTGCTGGCAGGTCGTGGAGTGTCTTCTCCTTCTTCTAATGCCTGCAGCAGGGGTTGAACGTCGAGTGTCGTGAGTTCTTCAGGTTCTACCTGGAGGAGTTCTGGGTTGTAGGTGCTTGGTGCAAGTCTAGTAGCTTCTCCTTCTTCTTCGTCGTCGTAGTCGCCTTTATCTTGGTGGTAATATTTCTCGAACTCGAACCAGAGTCCGTAGGCGAATGTGAGAGGGAATAGTCCTTCGTCTGAGAGGGTGTACCAACCGCTCCACCTGACGATATGTCCTTCAACTTCGGCTCCTTTTTTCAAATGATAGACTGCTCTCTGTCCCTTCCAATGTATGATGCGTCCTTTCGGAACGTCCTTGGGTCCCGCGCTAGGGCACAGAAATGGGAGTGTGGGATAGGAGGGTCTCTGTCCGAAGTCGGGGTCCCTTTGAGGTTGCTTTCCTTTCCTTGACCTCGGAGCCAGGATTGAGGTCTGTTCTAATGTCACGCCTAAGTCCTAAGCGTGTCTACAAGTCTAGCAAGGACTCGATACGTCCTCTGACTTGTCTTGGTCTGTTCCAAGCGAGGTCAAGCAATAAGCTTGAGGAGCGAGGATGCACACGATGAAGAGGATGACTTAGAAAGTATATCCACGAAGAGAACAGACCTAAGGCTACCTAGAGACGTCACAAGTCCTTAAGTAGTCCTACAGTGCATCCACTGGCGCTCCTGAGGCCCTTCCAGCATGTTCCACTGCCTTCCCTAGGCCTGTCCCATGATCCAGGTTCGAGTCGAGTCAGATATCCGTATCCGGTATAGTACAAGGGCCCATATGGCCGTCAAGTCATGAGATGGGGTACGCGTCACAGTCCAGAGTGTGGGGTACGAAGATAGAGGGCCTAGAGCCCTTACTGAGTGGTAAGTAGTCCGTAAGATAGGTACCATAGGTAGAACGGGGTCAGAAGTCCATCGGCATGTAGATAACAAGATAACCCCCCGAATGCGAGGGTTGTAGCGTGTCTGGGAATGAAAGAATAGTCCATAGAACGTTGAGGCACCGTAACAGTCATGGTAGAGATAAGCCAGCAGCCACTTCCCCAGAGTCAAGGTGCACATGTGCACACCTGCTACTCAATGGTGGGTCCGCAGAATCTCTACTTAATGCCCTTTTACTAGGCACATGACTGAGTAGTTTAGATGTGGATATCAGTGCCATCTGGGCGATATCCCAGACCAAGGGGAACGAATGCTTATCCCTGGCACCACCCACACATCTGCACTACTATGTATCTACTCTATTTCTAGCGCAGTGCAGTTGTACAAGGCCCAAGAGCTACAGGTGTGATTAACCTGCGCCTTGTGATAGACCCCTAGGCAACCCCACTTAAGGGCATCAATTCCCAACAGTTCACTGGGCCTATAGTAGATGTGGGGGCCCCACATCCACCTAAGCGCATATAGCACTGCTAATTTACTGTATATAGTGCGCGCAGTGACAAAGGTTTTGCTTAGTGCACGTCTCCATTGCCATGGTCTGTAGTGCACCTCGCCGAAGTCTCCTTAAGAGACCCAGTACAGACCTAGCACGCTGTCTGCCCCATGGGCCTGACAGGGGACGTGCTAGTTGGGGGCAACAATGAACAAGAGATGTAACTCACATAGTCGACGTGATGTAGATGTGAGTGTGTGTGATCTTTTGTTCTATAGTTTGAGCACAGGGCCCATAACCTGATGAACAGCAGTGATAGAAAAAGTTTATAGCGCAGCACACAGCTGAGAGTGTAGAGAACAGAGATGTGTATAACTCTGTAGGAGATGGGATTCGTCCCACTCCCATAGGAGGAATTATATACTTTTAGGTGCATGTATGTACAAATTGTGCTAAACAGTGAGTTTATGTTACACTAACTGTGATGTGACCCAAGAAGTAACGAGCGTAACCTCGTGACTGACCCAGACTGTTCCGTATCGTTCTCCAATGTTCCATAAGTCTCCCATGTTCTACTGCGTTCCGTTGCGTTCCGTCGTGTACCAGTAGTTTCCGAGTGATCATGTATATAAACCGTCGTATATCAATGAACAAGCCCTAAGCTTGTTCTTCTGTGAATCTATCGGTTCTCTGGAAGACTCAAGCATGAACACCAGTTAGTTCACTGGTTGACAAAAAGACCCTTGACTCCAAAGGCACTAGGCTTGCAAAGAAGCCAGACTTGAAATCGAACGAACACGAAGAACGACACGCAGCTAACCGAGGTGTGACAGTTTAGGTGTCCACAATATCGCGTTTACAGTGACGCGAGATAGAAAGAATATCTAGAACATAAACACACCAAAAGTCCGTGTCACAGGACACTTGAAACATACAGTAGGGCCTTCTAGCAGGCCTAGGAGAATGTTTACAATCCTTTAGATCGTTCCTATGGATGAAACAGTCCTTGACACTGTGGGCATTTTGGAGTGATAAGTGTGATTTCATGCTAATTTTATGCAAATTATATTTCAAATGACTCCTGGATGTAGTTATCCATTATATTGTAAACTTATTTACAATGTACTCATTTTTCAATTGAAAAGTGATTCTATTGTAAATAAATTCACAATATAATGGATAACTACATCCAGGAGTCATTTGAAATATAATTTGCATAAAATTAGCATGAAATCACACTTATCACTCCAAAATGCCCACAGTGTGATCTATGTAAACGATCATACAGTAGGTAGGTATCCTGCAGTACTTAATATCGTGTTAATAGATCTGAAACATAAGCAATCACAATGGTCATACGGTTTCTACAAAGTCTATTCTATTCCATACAGTAATCGAGATCATTAGCAGTCCCGATATGGAAGTTCAATTGTCTTGGAGCACTTAGGGCGCTCCAATCATAATAAGCGAACTGGGTACTCCGGTTCCTAGGATCTAGCCGATCCAAGCGTCTGAGACTTACCTACAAGTCACGTCGTCCGCATTAGGCAGGTAGCTGGACTGGGCCAAGCTGGTATATCTGCGTCCATCTCAACATAATTTCCTTCCCATTGATACATCATACTGCCTGTTTTAGCCCTTTCAAGTCAATTTCATCCTGAGAATTACCAGCATTACAGCACACATGGTAGACAGATTTTGATATGATTATTTATTGTGTTCAGACTTGCCATCTTTTGGTCTTGTCAAAGCTTGTCAAGCAAAAAAACACAAGGACTTGCAGAAAAACAGACATAGCCTGTTTTGCTTTCCAACTTTTGGCTTTTAGTGCCTGTACAGGCTTGCACAGGTGTCTACAGGCATCTACAAGAAAACTGTGGGAATACTGATGGAGATTTATGCAGTATGACCTTATTTGGTATGACATAGTCAACTGTATCTCAGCACTGGCCTGTGTGAGCTGTAACAACTTACTAACAAGACTCATAGCATGTACAGTAACTTATCAGAAGCACATGACTGACACCACTAAAGTGATGAAACCACTTTTCTTTTGCACATGACTCTTCACACAAGCACATGACCCTATCATGAGACAGCCCAGACTTTTTCTTGTATGTGACTCTTCATACAAGCATGTGACCTCTACCCCAAGGCACCCAAACCCATGATCCTTCCCAGGATCACATGACCCCATCTTATCTTACTGCAGATAACAACTTAGTCATTTCATGAACTAGACTTTGTATCTAGTGCCAATCTCAGGCATTAGCCAGTGACCAGTGTGAGCCATAACAGACATGACTTAGCCTGTCACGCTAACCGTGACGTGACCCGATATGGAACGGGCGTAACCCCGTGACCAAGATCGTTCCGTCTCGTTCTCATAAGTTCTACTGTATTCTG
>QLPC01012171.1:0-27837 GCA_003314055.1 Lactifluus hygrophoroides
AGTCGCGTCGTCTGCATAAGGCAGGTAGCCGGACCGGGCCAAGCCGGTATATCTGCGTCCGTCTCAACAGAACCTTGGCACCACATGTTGATGCCAGCACATCATACTGCTTCTGAAGGTTTCGATGCTTCAGACACAGCTTGTTGTACGCTTGTTGGATCATCCGAAGGGACTAAAATGCAAGGCTCAATGGATAGAATTACATTGATAGAAAAACTTACCATGCAGAGCTCTGCAATGCTAGCCATTGGCAATGGATCATTCATTAATGTGGTTACATCGCCTTCATCGCTGTCGTGATCCTCTGAAGCAGACTGTCTATGGCTGTCTTCATGACCATTGTGGGCATCTGCAGCATCCAACCCGACAGCAAAGTCGTCACCTGAACTCAAGTCGTCAAACATAGGTTTATAGGGGAGAGATGAACAGATAATAACTCACCAAACTGCATCAATATAAAACTGCAAAGCCCATCAGGTCAGCCAAATTGACACGACCCTTGATAAACGGAGATTAAAACCACATTGATATTCTAAAACGTTTCTGGGAGTCAATAGTTGTTGCATGTCTATGCAATAATTAGAAAGAGTCATCATGAGGCAGCGCTTAGCACCGATGCGTGCCAACAAGTTATACTAAAATCTTGAATGCGTCTTCGGGTACACCAGCAACTAGAACTGTTAACAAATTCTCAGACAAAAAAAGAAATTGAAATGAACTTGATTATACGTCAATTGCTTTCTGAGACATAATTTTACCACATGTACAATTATGTGGTATGCTATTGGCAATCTGTATCACCAGAACTCTAATCTTCAATGAATTAGAGTGTCTCCATCCCTATCAACATTTGTGCCCATTAGTAATTGTGCATCACAATTGGAGAGGCACCTCATCACCTTATGAACGCCCCCTCGGTTATTACTGAATGTGAGGTTGACGGCCTCATCCCACCACTGGTTGCTGCAATGCAGGTAGAGCCTGAGGTCCCCGCAAGCTGGGGGGCACGATCGTGGATATTGTTCATGGTGCTGGTATGGAGATGATAGAAATATGGCTGTCGGCAGAGCCATGTAGTCCACGCGTGGCCATTCGCTTCCAGCAAGCGAGGCAGGTGCTGGTGTTATGTAGTACAATGGCTGAATGTGGTGACGAGCAGTGCTCCTGATGGAAGGGTGGGTGAGGTAGGCAGCTTTGATGTCAAGGACAGCACTGTGGCGGGGTTGGTGCCTAGGGTATGGTTCGGCGTTGTAAGGTGCTGAGTGCACCTGGGTGAGTTTGAGACAGGTGAAGCCTGTCCCTCGAAGGAGAAAGAGAGGAAGAGATGAAAAAAGAAAAAGGTAAAAGGCTAGGAAGGGATAAGAAATGGGTAGGATGGACATGGACACGGAAAGACAAAACGAAGAGAACACAAAGAACACGAATGATAGAAACAAAAGCTGACAAAGGTGGGAGATAAAATGAGTGTGAAGTCAGCTAAATAGCATAGACTCTTGTGCGGTGTTACAACTGAACCACACCCTATCCAAACTTTTGCCCACCCCTAGCACCGAACCCTGAACTTCGGGCACGCCGGCCCATCACCTGACCTACCCCACGAACATGTGACACAACTCACATGACTTCTCCCACAACCACGTGACATAACCCATGTGTAACCATCACCTGACAGTTCCCACGATCACGTGCCCAACCACGTGACAGATCTAGAACCTTGACTGATACTGCTGACTGGTATATCTCCGATGACTCATGACCGATGACTGATATGGTACTATACTTAGAACTATGACTCATAACCTTTGACACAGGTTGCTTCCATCGCTGACTGATACTTCTGGATGACTGATACTTACCAAGACTGATGACTGATAGCTTACTCATTGCTTACGGATCGATGACTCAGACCGTTTACTATACGATGACTCATAGCCTCTTGACTGGTATATAAACTGTACCATTAGATAGATAGGACTCCATTCGAGTCCTCTTGCATAATCGGACTTCCTTGCCTCTTCTTACTATTAGGGAATCCGCTTCCCTCTTGAGCTAAGAACGCATCTCAAGCCACGAAGACCTGTCACAGCCACCTCTCACCAAGTAACCTGACCTCTTAGACCAGTGTTACAAGACGATAGGCCCGTCCCGCCTAACATGCGGCATGCGAAATAGTATTACCTTGAATGAAGCAAATAAAACATGACCAAAATAAATAAGAGGGTGGGGACGAAATAAGCCATGGTGTCGAGGGCATTGACACAAGAACGCTGCGGTCGAGAGGAGAGTCGATGAGAGATCGTTGAGGGCGAGTGTAAAGATAAAGGAGAGGGCCTGAGGCACCGTGCCTTGACAATGCATGCTTTGACGATGTAGGGAAAATGGGAAGTAAACAGAAGGATGGGTATTATGGGGGACGTACGAGGCATGAGGGCGCTTTTGATGATGGCCGGAGCAGCGGGCTCCCTAATTACAAGCCATATCGCAGATGTTACGATACGTATTCGGACTTATTTTCTTTTTTTCTGACTGTGCACCTTCCCTCCCCTTGGCCCCATGACTGCTCCACTTACCGCACAGCCTCCCACATCATCATGACGTCATTACTCCATTTCTTACTCATCCCGCTCCACTTCTTACTAAGAGGCCCCACTATGACCTCATCTTACCCCACTACGTTCCTATGACATCATTGTACCAATAGTTATATAAACCTGTAGGATACTACCTTGTACTGCAGATTAGTCCTTCTCAATAAACAGGACTTGAACTCGAAATCCTACACTGGGTGCCTGCATTCCAGTCCCTCCTCTTACCTCGTGAATCACCCGAACTCTTGCTCTTAACTTGAGCACCGAACGATACCTTGCCTCTGCCAACCACAGAAGTACAAGTCGTACAGAAGGGAACGTCCTACCCTAACAGCAGAGAGGTTTGAGGCGTGTGAGATGAGAAAAATAGTAAAGGGAGATAGACACACGAGCCTTTTTAGAACAAATGAAGACTTCAAGCTTGAGGCTTTGTGACTCTGGGCTGTCCACCAGTACTTGGCTTGCAGCAGGGGCCCTCACTGGGGTAGTGGCGGCGATGGAGAGAGGGCCCAATGGGCCTGACTAAGGTTGTTGGGCGCAGTGCGTCAGACGTATCACAAAAAATGCGGCAAGATCTAATTTTAAGCTCGATGACTGTTAGGGTAGGACGTTCCCTTCTGTACGACTTGTACTTCTGTGGTTGACAGAGGCAAGATATCGTTCGATGCTCAAGTTAAGAGCAAGAGTACGGGTGGTTCACAAGATGAAGAGAGAGACTGGAATGCAGGCACCCAGTGTAGGAGTTCGAGTTCAAGTCCTGTTTATTGAGAAGGACTAATCTGCAGTACAAGGCAGTATCCTACAGGCTTATATAGCTATTGGTACAAGTGATGTCATCGGAGCGTAGCAGGACAGGATGAGGTCATAGTGGGGCCTCTTAGTAAGAAGTGGAGCGAGATGAGTAAGAGTGGAGTAATGACGTCAGGATGATGTAGAAGGCTGTGCGGTAAGTGGAGCAGTCATGGGGTCAAGGGGATGGAAGGTGCACAGTCAGAAGAAAAGAAAATAAGTCCGAGTACGTATCGTAACAATGACCATGGCTCACTGCCCTGAAAGGAGCAGCATGAGGGGAGTGGTGCAGGACGACTCACTTTAATTTGAATGTGAGAGAGGTGCCCGTGATCCCTGTACCATCACGGGGGGGATTGAACTACCAATATCCTGCGGATTTGGGCTGCTGCCTCTGTGTCAATGCTTTGCGACTTGGGACCATCTGTCACGAACCATGAAACCTCGCCACCATGAACCGGGGGTCACATGATCGTGGGAAGTATCACGTGACCTATCTGACCCTCTGACCTGGGCACGTGACCGTGGGATACGGCACGTGACCCCCCTGACCCTCCTGCACGTGATTCCTCCGATCCTCTGACCTTACACATGACCGTGGGATACGGCACGTGATTGGCTATTCGGTTACCTCCTGTGCCAGACCAGCTGTCCGGCTTCCCTCCTTGTTATCCGAACCGGTCGTTTGGATATCCCCGCTTGGGGATTCCCCAGGGGATTCCCCATTACCGCTCCTCAACGGATATCTCCACTCGGAGATCTCCTCCGGCTCTTCCTTGCCCCTGCTCTCTTATCGCCATTGGACGATAACCCCTATGTCTATTCTTAGACTCTGCAGTTCCGCAGTTAAGGTTCCACAGTTGCTGCGCATTTATTTATAGAATGGTACGACTTGTTCGATTATTCCTATTGGCTCACTCAATAGATCACGGACTTGTGACTTGTTCATTTATCGCTCGTGTACCTACTTACTGCCTGCCCTAAACCTACGCATGGACCTGCCCCCATGTATATATAAACCCCCCTGAATCAAGGAGCAGTCCTCAGACTGTTCATTTGTCGCTTCCTCCATCATAGCTCCCAAGCTATCCCTCTCTTCTGCCTCCTTGGTCATCTTAGTGGCCATCTTGTCCTTCATCCTCTTTGTCATCGCCGTCGCCTATCGCCACCGCCTCCTCTGTCGCCCTCAAGTCCCGACTCTGCCGCTACCTCTGCACACTCAGCCCCCGCCCCCACGAACAGACGTAATTGAGAGTACGTCTGGTTCGTGACACCATCCGCTAGTGATTGCCAGTGGAGGTCCTTACTGAGGTGGCGACAGTGGTAAGGAAAGAGGGTGTGATGGGCCTAGTTGATTTTGTAGAGCACTGGTGGGCGTGGCTATGATAGTAGTCTGACGATCTGATCCTTGGATCACGTAGGGCTGGACGCCATCCGTTTTATGACATGTTACGGCCATTTACGGCATTATACGGCAGATGGGTCAAAAAAAATTAGCTTCAAATCTTCGATTGTAAAGTAGATGTAAAGAAGACATTATTTATATCTAGAATTGCTAGGTAACAACTCAGAGATGCATGCAGTTCTTAACCAGCATCAAAGTGAGGATCGTGTTGGCTTGAAGGCTAGCACGACGATGAACGGAAATTGTATCTCGCCCTCCTGAGAATACACACTCGATGTTACGATACATATCGGACTTATTTTTCTTTACTTCTGACTGTGCACCCTCCCTTCCCCTTTGACCCCGTGACTACCCCACTTGCTGCACAGCCTTCCTCATCATCATGACATCACTCACTCCACTATGATTCATCACTTACTAAGAGGCCCCACAATGACCTCACTTTGCTCCACTACGCTCCGATGACCTCACTGTACCAATAGTTATATAAACCTGTAGGACAATACCCTGTACTGCAGATTAGTCCTTCTCAATAAACAGGACTTGACATCGAACTCCTACACTGGGTGTCTGCATTCCAGTCCCTCCTCTCATCTTGTGAATCACCCGAACTCTTGCTCTTGACTTGAGCATCGAACCATAACTTGTCTCTGCCAACACCCAGAAGTACAAGTCGTACAGAAGGGAACGTCCTACCCTAACATAAGGACTAATCTCCACCCTGGCAGAAGCAAGTAGCAGCTGCACCAAAGGAAAAGGAAGACAACAACTACCACCCGTACCAGGACAATTTGACGTACCCAACGGACCACAGTATCCTGAAGATTTCTTCAACGTACAAAGAAGAACAAAGAACGACCTTGATCAAACCTTTCGAGGACCAAACGTCTTTTGGAGACAAGACAATCAAGGCTGGGGATATTGGATCTTCCCACCTGGACGAAAGGCACTACCCATCGAATATTCAGACCATAAGTGGTACCCACTCTACTTCATCAACGGATTGTTGTGTACATCCAAACGACTGGTATTCACCAGAGAACACGAACAAGAACTAGAACTAGGACACATCTCAGAAGGAGAAGAACTTGCATCCAACACAACAGAAGAAGCTGAACCTATCGCAGTTGACGCACCAGAAGAACCCCTCGAATATCACAACCCAACACCAGAACCCCCCCAAATCCCATTACCCCCAGATATTGTCATTGAACAAACACCCGCAGGGACACAGACACCTCAACAGAATATCGACACCATCATGGCACAAGTAGTAGCCCAAGGAGTACAGAACCTAGCCGCCCAAAATCAGGCGCAGGCACAGGCAGTAGCAGCAGCAGCAGCAGCACAACTGCAACAACAGCAACAAGTTCAGCAGCAACACCAACAGCAAGTGCAACAACAACAGCAGCAACAACAACAAGGGGGACAAGGCAACCAAAACCCTGCCCCTTTTAGAACCGGACCACTCATTGGAGCCGCCCCCACCACTTTCGATGGCAACAGAAAAGACTCTCTGGCATTCATCAGGGAATTGAAACTCCTTTTCGCTTTGAACACAGGAAATTATATTGCCAGCACCCCTCTCCAACGTGTCCTATATGCACTCACATACATGAAAGGAAAGGCAGTTGAAGCCTTTACCCAAGAAGTCTACGACTGGGTCGATACCCTTACGGCCCCAGATGACCCCACCACAGGACACGTCCAAAGACTTCCCGACGATGCTTATTGGTGGACCGAATTCCTCCAAAAATTTGCCATAGCATTCACCAACACGGGAGCTAGGCAGTTCGCCGCTGAACAGCTCCATGATCTCCACATGGAATCAGGAAAATTGGATGAATATATATCAAAATTTAAAACATTGGCCCACGATGCAGGGTACGGATTGAACGAACAAGGGACCTTGGACCTATTCATAAATGGACTCCCATGGTTGATGGTACAACATGTCGTTACCATGGACGCACCCACCGACTGGAACACATGGATGACGGCTGTCCAGAACCAAAACAATGTGTGGCACCGTCTAAGGGCACTACGCCCTGAATGGAAAAGAAAGTGGTCCCCAAAAGGAAAAACCTTCCAAGGAAAAACCGAAAACCAGTGGCGTCAAACCATGGGAATGCAAGGACGCCAAGGAAATCAAAAACATTCCAACAACCAAGTTATCCCAATGGACGTCAACAGAATCAATGCCACCCTCACAGACGAAGAAAAGGAACGAAGATTCAAGGCAGGAGAATGCTTCCGATGCGCAAAAAAGGGACATGTCTCACGAAATTGCCCTACCAAGCCCAAGAAACCATACACCAAAGCAGCAACTATCAGAACCACTAAAGTAGAAGAACCAGAAGAACAAGAAGAGGAGGACGACCAGAGTAACGAGGAAACAGTTGTCTCTGGACCTTCGGAAATCATCGGTATGATCAATAATATGATGAACGAAGAGAAAGAGGAGTTTTTGGCACAAGCCTTCGCTCAAGGGGGTTTTTAGGAAGCTCAAACCTGACGGCCTGGGTGCGAGCGCTTCAAGTAAATGCTGTATTTGTATCGAGACGAAATTCAATGAAAGTACCAACTTCTCTACAATCAGCATGCTCGACGGCCAAAGAAGAAACCCTCCTAGACTCAGGAGCAACTGCAAATTTTATGGACCACCGAACAGTAAAACAACTCGGATTCAAACCCCTCCGACTCCCCCTCCCTAAACCAGTCAAGAATGTAGACGGAACAAAGAACCGATCCGGTCTTATCAAATACTTCATGGACCTACACGTAACCGTTGGACCAAAGACTCATATCGAAACCTTCTACATAACGGACCTAGGAAACGACCGACACATCCTAGGATATCCCTGGTTCCATGACTTCAACCCCAAAATAGATTGGCAAAAGGGAAAGTTACAAGGGGAACCCATCAAAATTGAACAAAGGGGACCAACCGACAAGGAACAACCACTACGACGATCAAAAGCACCAGAAGCAATTAGAAAAACCACGATAGCTACCGAGATTGTCACACCTCGGTTAGCTGCGTGTTGGGTTCGCTCGTTCTGGGTTCGATGATTGGCCTCTTTACAGGCTCAGTGTCTTTGAGATGAGAGAACCTTTTGTCTACCAGAGGGTCAAACTGGTGTTCAGGCCTGAGTCTTTCAGAGAACCGATAGATTCACAGAAGAACAAGCTTAAGGCTTGTTCGTTGATATACGGGGGCTTATATACAGCGCTGATCGAAGCTACTGGTACATGCTACTGCTCGACGGAACACGGTAGGGACGTAACGGAATACACTGGAATGGAACGGAACATGGTAGACTATCATGGAACTTACTAGGTGCGCGAGGTTACGCTCGTCACCTGCCGGGTCACGTCACGGTTGGCGTGACATCACCCCCTTGTTAACGTCCTAAGCATGAGGCGGGACGTGAGTGCGACACGCACAATGGAAGCGTCGATGGCTGGTAGGGGGGACACACCATCCCTTGATGCGACACAGGGTGTGGGGGTGGCGACAGGCGTCGTCATAGTGGCCCTCTTCCTTGCACCAGCGGCAGCGGTGAATCTTTCCACAGGTCCACGCGGGGTGCCCTCCTTTGCCACAGAAGTGGCAGCATCGGTTTCTGTAGTTGGGTATCCCCATGTTCGGGTCGTTGAAGGCTTGTCGTGCGCACCAGAGTCGACGCCAGGGATACTCCATGCTGGGGCGTACCTCGTACTGGATCTTGGGTAGTAAGCGTTCATAGGCGTTGGCGCGTACGAGCTGGCTGAGGCTGTCGTTCATGGTGGCCACATCCGCATGATACTTGACCAGATTCTGTGCCAGCTGTTCGGCTGACTGCTTGACGATGTACTGTGTCTCTCTCAGCCGAACCACTTCGGCGGCTAGGGAGGGATCGTTTTCAAGCTCCAGGGCTTGATCGACCAAGAACGTGAATGCTTGGTTTGCCTGGAACGTCGCTTCCTGGTTGCGTGTCATGGTCGGGCGTGGGTAGGGGTGTGTGCGGGCTCGGAGCGGTTTCGTGTAAACCCGCCCACCTCGGCGTTGCGTGGCATGGATCATCGGGAAAGGTCGGGCATCAAGTTGGTACTGGATGAGAGGGGCGGTGATGACGGACCCCTCGTCGTCCGGGATAAAGAAGGGATAGAGGGCACCCTGCCCTTCTGCGTAGTTGAGTTGCCAACCATCGTTGGCATCCATCTCTTCCACGTCTCCTCGGGCAGCTGGGGCTGTCAGCTCTATGGTGGACATTACACTAGACACGGGAGAGGGGGTCGGTGATGGTGGAAGGGGCAGGTCAGTGGCCTCGTTTCCGGTCGGCCAGGTGTAATCCGTCACGGCACCTGGGTATCGAGGAAGTGGGGATCGTAGTGGGTAGGATAGCAGGTTGTTGTTGAGGACGTTTTCATTTTTGTCGAGGAGGAGGACGGCCTCGCGTGGGGGAATCGGGATGTACGTGGGGTCTGGGACGAAGAGGGTCTCTTCGTCCTGTCCGTCTTGTTCAGCCAGGTGTTCCATCAGGAGGCGTGCGGCTTCTTCTAGCCTTCTGAGGGATCCAGGCGTCAGAGGGTGGTTTCGGTGGTTGCGGATGGTGTTGGGGAGATCCCAACCGTGCGCGTCTGCGTTGATGGCAATCATGGCGGCGTGTTCGGCGGCGTTGGCTAGGTTCTGTCAGTGGGATCGGCGTGCCACTTGCGTGTTGATATCGAATGGAGAGGTAGGGCGAGAAGATGGTTGAGACATGGTTTGGATGAAGAGGTCGAAGAGGATTGGAGTTCTGCGATGGTTTGTTTCTGTCCAGAGGGGGTCGTATTTATACATCGAGTCGTCCACCCGTAGGGGTTGATTTGTAAAAGGTTTTGATAAGATCAGGGGTGTTCATGTCCTTGTGATCCACCCACGAGTCGTCCGAATGCGGATAACCCTTCCAATGGACGAGGTATTGGAGCTTCTTGCCTCGCCCATGCCTCCTGGCTTTGAGGATCGCTTCGACTTCGTACTCTTCTTCCCCTTCGACTTCTGGGGGTGGTCTCGTGTAGTTCGCCCCGTGTGCATCTGTCTCGATATAGGGCGATAAGAGGTCGATATGAAACACGTTGTGGATCCTCATGGATGAGGGGAGGTCGAGGCGATAGGCCACGTTGGACACCTTCTGCGTTATCTTGAAGGGTCCTACGCGTTTTGGTGAGAGCTTCCTCGGCGTGTTTACCTTGAGGTTGATCGACTCCAACCACACGTTGTCTCCTGGCCGTAGTTCTCACGGTCGTTTGCCTCGTGATCGATGAGCATTTTCCAGACGTTTCTGTGCTTCGTCTCGTGCCCTTGTCATCTGTTCCATTCGTTCTCGTGCCGCGGGGACTTGGTCATCGATTAACTCGATATGTACTTGTGGGTTGAAGCCCATGAGGAGTTCGTGTGGGGTGGCGTTCGTGATGTCATGTCTCCAGGAGTTATGCGCGAACTCTGCGATGGGGAGCATCTGTGCCCAGACCATGGGTTGTGTGGCCGTCCAAGGTCGCAAGTATTGTTCGAGCCATGCGTTCATGCGTTCTGTCTGTCCGTCGGTTCTTGGGTGAAATGCGGTGGATAGATTCTGTTGGATCCCTAATCCTTTCGCCATTGCCGTGGAGAAACTCGACGTGAATCGTGGGTCTCTGTCGGAAATAATCCGCTTTGGTAATCCGAACCAGGGGACTAGATTTTGTAGATATAGTCTGGCAACACCGGGTCCGTCGATCTCCTTCGTGCATGGGAGAAACCGGGCTGCCTTTGTGCACCCCTGGTCGACTATCGTTAGGACTGAGTCGTACCCGTCGACTGGGGGTAGGTTGGTAATCAGGTCCATCGATACATATTGGAACGGTCCCGCTTGGACATGTGTATTGAATCGTTGGAGGGGGGCTTTAGGGATCGGTCTTGCTTTGGATTCCTGGCAGATGGCACATCCTTTGACGTATTGTTCCACGAACTGTCGGAGTCTGGGCCCTTCGTAATGTCATTTTATGAGGTCCCAAGTGTTGGATATTCCGGGGTGACCCCCTGTGGGTGAGTCGTGGAGTTGGGCCAGGATGTTCCGCCGAGTACTCGGGTCATCTGTGATGTAGATTTTTGCCAGGCGGTGGTATGGAGGGGTAGATTTTTGGGTAAAAAGTGATTCGGGAAGTAGGACGCGGGGGGTGTCGTTGAGAATCACCCCCTTGTTAAGGTCCTTTCGACGGGAGAGGATGTCGGGAATGGTGTTCATGTGACCGGGGATGTGTGTGATCGTGAAGTTGAAGTCCTGTAGGAATGTGATCCATCTGGCTTGACGGCTGGTGACCTTTTGGGGAATTTTGAAGTATTCGAGATTTCGGTGGTCTGTACGGACGTCGACTGGATGTTTGGCTCCGAGGAATAGGGAGCGTCCTTGCTTAAAGCCGAAAATAATGGCTGCTAATTCCAGGTCGTGGATGTCGTAGTTTTGTTCGGCATCTAGGAGACTGCGAGAGTAGAATGCGATAGGGTGTAGTCCGTCTTCGAATTCTTGTCCGATCACTGCCGCAAGGGCAAATCCAGATGCGTCTGTCTCTAATATGAACTGGCGTGTCCAGTCAGGGGTACGAAGGACGGGGTATGTTGTACAGGCCAGTTTCAGTCTGTCGAAGGCGGTTTGATGTTCCTCATTCCAGCGCCATTGCTGACCTTTTCCGGTGAGGGCGTTCAGAGGTTTCACAATGTCTGAGTACTTCGAGATGAACGCTCTGTAGAAGTTACAGAACCCGAGGAATCCACGGAGTTCTTTGAGCGTCGTGGGTTCTTTCCAGGCCCTGACTCCTTCGACCTTGATTGGGTCCATTTTTACACGCCCCCCTCCGATGATCATACCGAGATACTCGATCTCCTTCTGGGAGAAGGAACATTTCTCTGGTTTTAGGTAGAGGTCATGTTCCTGAAGTTTCTTCAGCTCCCTCTTTTCCTCTTACCACCACCACTGTTTGGTTCGCCCACTTGGTGTTGGCAGCATAGTAGCCCATAGTACTCTGTTGAATACATTTCTGAAGCCATATCGCATTCACCACCCTCTCCTCTCACTCCTATGTCACCCCACGGCTTTGCCGTCGAAGAGCTCATTGCTCGGGCGACTGCTCCCCCTGAACCCCTCCCTCCTGGGAGACGATCCGTCTATAACATCCCTGGGGTTGTCCCACGACACCCTTATGACATTGATAAACCCCTCGCATTTGTCGACTTCGATGACGACGCCGACGGCGCCGCAGAATTCGCGGCGCTCAAACGCCTCCGCACCACCCTAGAAGCTGGCTTCTGGTCTGAAGAGAATCGCCCCCTTGAAACCGCAGAGGAGACTGCAGTGGCCCCGCACGGCCCACTCCCTCTTCATATTTTCTTCCGCGTCATGACTGAGGTCTTGGCCTCTGGCATTGCAGGTGTCGCCAAGACTCACAAGTTGACGGAAACCACCGAGACACACTTCGAGCCTGAAGAAGCGGAGGTGTTGCCCCCCCTCCGCGACGCGTGTACCACCCTGCTCCAGTTCATCCACGACACACGTGAGAACGTGGAAACGGATACTAACCCAGGGGAATGGCAAATTTGCCTCCGCTGCCTCGATGAAACCAACACGGTGATTTCCCCCAAGAATTACAAATCCATCCTGAAGACATGCGGCCAAGACGTGTCCGCGTTGCACAGTACTATTGTCAATCGAGAGAATGCCCGTCTCGAAGGTGAAGTGCGGGAATGGTTTGACAGACGGCGCCTGAGTTTGGTAAACCTCCTGAGGGAGAGCCTCGAGCGGGCCGTGACTGCTGATGAGTTATATGAATTCGTGTTTCCCAGATTTGACGACTCCTTCCCACCTTCGGCGTCACAGATCAAATGGATCAACCACACTCGTGACTCCCTCAAGGAGTCCGTCGAGAGGGTCCTAACCTCTGAAGCTGTCACAGAAGCAATCGAGCCCCGCATGGCCGAAATCGCCGAAGTGGCCAAGACCCGCATAGCAGAACACCAACGTTTGGCCGACACCATGGTCGCCAACGCCGAACTAGAGGCCGCCAAGTCCGCAGCCGCGCTCGACATCAATACGGAGCTTGAACAGTTCCGTCGCAACCTCTACATCAGCACGAAGGACGACATTCTTGCCGAGTTGGCTAGAAAGAAACAAGAGTGGGTATCGGAAGCGGACGCTGACTATTCCAAGTTTCGTAACCAGGTAAAGGTCGACAACGAGGCCCGGAAGGCCCAACTCGAGGAGGCCAACATCGAGCTCATCCGCTCGATCCCTTTGCCCAAGACCACTACGAAGGCGAAGAAAGGGAAGGCGCGCCAAGCCCCGCACCCATATAATTCCCGCCCACCCTCACGTGCGGCGTCACACTCGTCACGAGCGACGTCTCCCGTCACTCCACCAACCGCTAAGCCATCCAAGACCTCCTTCAGCGAGGCTGAACTTGTTCAACCGACCCCGTCGTACCCCATCAGCCAGGAGACGATTGATGCGATCATGCTCCTTCCCCCTGACGACGTGGAGCGCATACCAAGTTCGCCCACCCGGGCGGAGGAACGTTTGGTAGACGAGATTCGCTCCAATTTTGAATTGACCCTACCCCGCCCCCCGGGCATGAGTGACGCCGACTTCGAGCTTCTCTTCCGTCGCTATCATCACATCTATGATACCCTGATCTACATTGAGCACGACAGGGACGTCCATTACATCCCGACGGCGGACGACCTCGTGATGGTGCTTGATGAGTTCCGTCACTCGGAAGCCCTTCACACCCAACCTCCAGCTCCGCCTCGTGGCGGGTCACCCATGGTCGAGGAACCCGTGCAACCGGCGACATCGCAAACGTCCACCATGGCGGTTGTTAATGAACCGCTTCACAACCCCACCACCTCACTCCTCGCCGAACTAGGCGCGATGTTAGACCTCAAGCTAGCCTCGGTCGGCAAGGTGGTCAATGGGATCTCCGCTCGTCTCGACACCTTTGATTCTCGCTTGGCGGCCGTCGAAAAGCCCCAGCCCGTGGTACAAAAATCCGTGAAGATCCCCCTTGTCGAAGGCCACGTCGGTCCGGGGCTCTCGCCCACTACGAAAGCGGTCATTAGACAGGAATGCGATAGGCTCGGCAGAGGTACGTCGTCGGCTGGGTCCCTCGCTCCCATCTCCGGTGCACACCAGGGCCCTCACGCCCTCCCCGGGCCCTCTGCCCAGAAACCTACCACGAGGACCCCCCTTGCATTACCGCCGGTCGCGCCGGCATTGCCTGCGGGGCGAGGGTCAGGAGCTGTGACTTTGCTTGCGGACGCGTCGCACCCTAACAGGGCGACCGCAGTTGAAAAGGGAAAGCAACGGGGAGCACCGGAGGCGGGTCGATACTCGCCGTCGCGCCTCGTCCGCAATGAACCTCCTTCTTCTGCGCCAACTTCGCTGACTGATGCCATCGCACTTGTGGTGGCGGATATCGCCACTGGGCTCGAACCCTCGGACGAGGAGCGCGCGGACACCTTCGTGGCCTTCACTGGCCGCGTAGGCTCGCACCGCGATGTCATTCTCCTTGAGGAGTCCATCAGATTTTTCTACCTGAAGATGGGCTACGAGCCCTCTGCCGTACTGACCGCTTCGGACATCACAGCCATTTATAGGTATTGGCAGCTCGAAGTCGCCCTGACCGCTCCCGACGACGATGTCGTGGATGAAGGCGACCACATGTCGGAGGCTGCTGACGCCCCTCCACACCTCGACGCCCACCCCGACGTCGCCGCCCCCCAGGCCTCCGACCCCTCAGCTCCAGCGGGCTGGGGATTAGGATGGAACCAGGTCGGTCGCGGCGGTCGGCCACTCCCTAAGGCAAAACCCGCGCCCAAGTCCTTTGCGGCGGTAGCAGCGGGCGCCTCGTCCTCCCGATCCTCCCCCTCTTCATCACAATCATCTTCGGTCCGGGAAGTGTCCCCGCCGGCGGGGTACAAATCCCGTAAGTCGCCCCTGTCGCGCGCACAACTGCTCAAGAAGCCCATTGCCGAGCTCATCGAGCTCTACCACTTTTGCATCGATGGCGGCGAAAAGAAGACCACATTTGGTAAATCCATCACCAAGGAGATCATAGTGGACCACTACCTGGAACACTACGCTCCCCCGAAACCCAAGCCTAACCCCAAACCTGTTCAGACGCGACTCCACTCAAGCGAATGGACCATCATTCTCCCGGTAGTCCCCGGTTCAGCCCCTCGACGCCCCACCGTCTCGGCGGACGTGGTCGCCCAGAAGCTCCGCACCAACCTACAACACACGGAGCTTAAACTCCTCGGAGCTCGCTGGAGCTCCCAAGCAAACCCGAACCTGGTCCTCACCCTCGCCGGTAACCCGGACCCCCACGTCATCCTCCGGCACCGTCACACCATCCTCCGGGACTATCCCACCGGCACCCTCGCCCCGAAGGCAGGGTACCTACGGATGGTCCTCAACGGCGTACTCCTCCACCGCGATGAGAATGATGCGCTCCCCACCCCCGAGGCGCTATACCGCGAGATAGTTCGCAACCCCACGTACGACAGCCTCCACTACGTTGTTATGCCCAAGTGGCTTCAGGAATATCCTTTGTACGCTCAGGACGGGTCCCCCCTCCGCAAAGGATCTCTGTCGTTCTCCGTTTACGACCCACTCGGCAACCTCGAGAAAGATATATCGGCGAATCCCCCATTCCTATTTGGTGCCCGCACCCGCGCCCGCAAGTTCGTCTCGAAGATGACCCTTCGACAATGCGACCGCTGCCACATGCTCATGCACTCTACGGATCGCTGCCCAAAGCCGGGTGCGGTGGTCGTCTGCTACGTCTGCGGCGGCCGACACGGCGCCGATGAACACGGGGACAAGTGCCCCAATAGGACTCGTCACACCACCGCGGGGGTGTGCAACTGCACCGTTAAATGCCTAAACTGTGCCAAGAACCCCCACCTCAAATCGTCTGGGCACCATTGCCGGGAGGCAGATAAGTGCCCTTCAGTCTCTAGACTTCGGCAACCCCCTCCCACCGACGTCCCCTCTTCCTCCTCGGAAGAACCCTCCCATCCTCTTTGTCCCCCAGCCCCTGCTGTCGATCTCTCCGCCCTAGCGGCGGCTCGCATCGACGACCACATCATTGACGACGAACCGCGGACGTCGACCCCTCCTCCCGTCGTTAGCATGCTGGACGAGTGCCTTCGCACCACGCGTGCCCACATTATGTCTGATCTCTCCCTCAGCGACACGGAGAGAACCTTCCTTCTCTCGAAGGATGCCTTCACTCTCATGAGCTGGATGAATATGTCGTCGGCAGACCAACGCACCATGCTCACTCTCTCGATGTGTTCTGCGCCTTCTTCCTTGCCTAATGCCTGACGGGCGTTTACGTTTGTTGTCCGTGAACCTACACAGGAGCAACGCGCTCCTCCACGGACTCCTACATGAGATGACGGACAAGTTTGATGTTTTATTTATCCAAGAACCCTGGGCGGGTTCGGTTTCAACTTTGCGCTCGGACACTGACCCCTCGGGGTCCTCTGTCCTGGGCTCCGTCGCACATGCGGCGTGGGAGTGCTTCATGCCTCCCCTTGACGATCGACGGGAGTGCCGAGTGGTGACTTACGTCGCCCAGGCAGTGCTCCGTAATATCATATTTATTCCTCTTCTTGACCTCTCGTCCCCGACGCACCAAACGTTCCGTGCCATCTGTGGGGACGACGTTTCACTCTTCGTTAATGTGTATCACCGCGTTCCGACGGGGGGGGGCATGCTCTAACGGATGTCCTGTCCCTCCCCATCCCGGATGATGTTCCCCTGCTTTTTGTGGGGGATTTCAACACCACCTCTTCACTCTGGGCCCTCCCGACGGCCACTCCATCCAGTTGGGCGACGGAGGTCGAAGCCTGGATCGAGGACGGCGACCTAGTGGTCCTAAACCCACCTGAAACGCCCACCTGGCGCCAGCCGAATAAACACCCGTTGGTGCTGGACCTTGCCATTTCCAACCTCACGGCTGACTTCCTCTCCGCCTTCACCCCTCCGTTGATCTCCTTTGCCCACTCCTGCGGGTCTGACCACGCCGCGTTACTTCTGGACTGGGTCCTATACTCGGAAGTCGACCCCGGCGAGGTCGCTCACACGCCCCTGCCCGGTTTCATCCTCGACGACTCCCTCAAGAACAACTGGATGGATTCCTTCCGCGACCTCCCCTTCCCTTCCATCGCCACCCGTGAGGACGTCACCCTCGCCGCTCGGACGCTGGAGTCGGATATAGACGCTACCTGCGCGCCCCTCTTCGCCCGTCGCTCCAACAAAAACACGAAAGGAGCTCGGTGGTGGACCGAAGAGTGCTCTCTCGCCCTCCAAGCTGTTCATCTCGCGAGTGTCGATGACCCGTCCCGCGCCCACCTTGCCCGCGTCTTCAAGAAGACAGTAGCGCTCGCCAAGCGACAATGGGCGGACCAGTTCCTTTCCACATTATCCACCAAGGACTTTTGGGCCGCCACGAAATGGCGTCATGGCCGCCGCCAAACTATCATCAACCTGCTCCGTCGAACCACGGAGTCCTCAGTCGTGACGGAACACGAGGACATGGCTCACATCCTACGTGATCGTTTCTTCGCACCTCCGACATCGCCCCCTTCCCCTTCACTTGCTGATGACCCACCCCCGCTTCCCATCAGGGAATGGGAGGACATCTCACAGGACGAGGTCCGTGCCGCGCTCTATTGCACTTCTCTCACCTCCGCCCCGGGCCCGTCCGGGATAAACTACAAGCTCTTGCGTTGGGTGTTCGAAGCTTCCCCGGATCGCCTGGTCACCCTCCTCCGAGAGAGCCTCCGGTGGGGCATTCACCCGTGGCACAAAGCGTCCGTAGTGGTCCTCCCTAAACCCGCACGCCCGGACTACAGCCTGGCCAAGGCCTATCGTCCCATCACCCTCCTAGAATGCACGGCGAAGCTCTTGGAGAAAATCATGGCGAAACGTATCCTTCGGGACTGCAACGTTCATAGCCTCCTCCCTTGCTCTCAGTTTGGTTCACGCGACTATAGTTCTGCCGTAGACGCCACCACCTTTCTACATCACCATATTCAACAGTGCATCGACCGAAAGCGAGTGGGCGCCCTCATCCTTTTTGACATCTCGGGGTTCTTCGACTCGTTGTCCCGCCCCCGTCTCCTCCACGTGTTCTCCCTCTTGGGATTCCCAGCCCACGTATCCGCGTGGCTCTCGGACTTTCTCTCCGCTCGGGAGGTGCACCTGTCGTTTAACAATCGCCGTTCGTCCTCCTTCAATGTCGATCACGGCACCCCACAAGGCTCCCCGCTGTCCCCCCTGTTATCGGCCATTTACACCCTACCCCTCCTCCGTCTTATGGCGGACTGGACGGACAGTCTCACCGGGCTCTATGTGGACGACGGCGCGATCTTCTCTTTGGGTCTCACCTTCCGGGACGCAATATCCCGCTCGGTCACCACCCTCCAACGGACCCTCGACTGGTTAGCACGAGCGGGGCTACGCACTGACTCGGACAAAACCGAGGTGGTACTGTTCAGAGGCAGATCCTACAGCCAGCGCCTCCACGGCGTTCCCCCTACGACAATCCGCATCCGGGACCCGTTCACGAAGAGTTACGAGGTGAAGGTTTCCAAGACAGCCAGGTACCTCGGAGTGTTCTTCCACCAGTCACTTCAGTGGAACACGCATGTCAAGATCATGGCTAACCGCGCTCGTTCGACGGCGCGGGCCCTTTCCATCTTAGGTAATTCCATCCGCGGCTTAGATTGCCTCTCCTGGCGTAAAGTCTTTAATGCTATTGTGGTGCCTGTGCTAACGTATGGGTCCCCTACGTGGGGTCCCTCACTCAACAAGACCTGTTTCGAAATTTTACAGGTGGGGCAGAACGACGCCTTGCGAAAGGTGGCGGGCTGTTTCAGAACGACTCCCCTAGAGCTTCTCCATCCGCTTCTTGCTGTCCCACCTATCAAGTTTCGCGTTACCCACCTACTTTCCCTTTTCGTTTCTCATCTAGGCCGTCTTCCCCCGGACGCGCCCATTGTTGCATGCTCTTCTTCGTCGGCTTCGCATCCGACATCTCTGGATCACCTACGTTCGCGTTGTACTCTCTCCTCTCCGTTCATATATCCGGAGTATGGCTCTAGGGTGAGATGGTCACACGACCACCTATTTATTTCTTACCTACGACCCGATAACATTGAACGAGACCGGGCTCGTCGTATGCTATGCAAACCCCCCTCTTCCTTATGTTCCTTATTTATCACTTGCTTACCTACTCCTTCCCCGCCCTATTCGGCGGCCTACATAGTGCGACAGGGGGCGACTGTCCGCACGCGAGGTTGGGAAAGTGGAGAGTCAGTGGTGTCGGCGCAGCTGAAGGCGCTTGCCCGGGGACTGGCTTCCTGGGATGGGTACGCTCCTGCCACGCCTGTTATTTACGTTTTTCTAGGACATCGGTTGGTCATCAATCACATGACCAGGCTAGATAAGCACACCGATCTCCATATCTCTTGTGAAATTGTTACCGTAC
Source organism: Lactifluus hygrophoroides (assembly GCA_003314055.1). Taxonomy (NCBI): domain Eukaryota; kingdom Fungi; phylum Basidiomycota; class Agaricomycetes; order Russulales; family Russulaceae; genus Lactifluus; species Lactifluus hygrophoroides. Next base: position 19,336 of record QLPC01012171.1, read on the forward strand.
TATCTAATCTTTTTTCTTCTTTATCTATTAGGGTCGAGGTCCTTTGGTACTCGCACAAGTGGTCTGGTCTTCCCTCCATTTCCTCTTTAGCGGACGAGGCGCAGGCTTATCATATTCCTTTGCCACCGCCTGACCCTCATCCTGCATTCTCAGCTTGGGCGGAAGCTTACATCCCGCCACGTCATCACCAATTTCCCCTCGCCGCTTGGCGGCCTGGTCCGACACCCCCTTCTAACCCATCAGACCTCCCCCCCGCTCTGCGGGGAATATTATCACTCCACAATCGCCGTATCACCTCTGCCTTTATCCAGCTGGCGACTGGCCACGCGTTCACCTCCTCATATTCACACGCTCTCAGGGAGAACGCCCCTGACGTAACGGCGTGCCCTTATCACCCTCCCCCAGATCACACTCAGGATCTGGATGATCTCACTTCTTCACAGGGGCCGGATCCTTTGTCAGCCCCCCAATACACCCTGCTCCATGTCACTACGGAGTGCTCCTATCCACCCTATGCCTCTGCCAGGCGTCACCTCATTAGGCAGTCTTACCCCCCTCTGGCGTATCACTTTAACACAGAAGCCGGAGGGAAGCTCCTGGGCGCATTCCTACTGCGGACCCAGGCCTTCCTTCGACCCCTCCCCCCTCCCCTCCCCAGACCAGACCCACCGTGAGTACTCGAGGCCCGGCCCTGCGCCCGGCATAACCGTTTTTATTTTATCTGTGTTTCCTTGCTACTTGTTGTCCGTTTCATCAACCCGCGTTCGTGCGGCTGTGTTAGACTCTATGCTACCCCAGCAGTTATTATTTGGTTTTATTACGCTAGTATTATGTGTTCCGTGGCAGGAGCTACCATGTAGTAGTTAGGATGGCTGTGGAGGGTCTTGATGCGTATGCGGGGACCCAATAAACTTATTCAAAAAAAAAAAAAAAAGAAGTTTCTTCAGTATCTGGGTGACTTTTCTTTCATGTTCCTTCGTGTCGTTTGGCGTTGCGACTACCATGTCGTCCATATATATTCGGAGCCATCCCTGGGCGACCTCTTCTTGGAAGATGTCGTCCATCATCGTCTGGAAGGTCGCTGGGGAGTTCGTGAGTCCAAAGAACATAACCGTAGGTTCGAACAGCCCCTCGCTTGTCTTGAACGCGGCCTTCCATTCGTCCCCTTCTCGAATTCGGATGTTGTTATAGCCCCAGTGGACGTCGAACTTGGTGAACAAAGCCTTTCCGGATAGCTCTTGCATGAGGTCGGTGATGAGTGGTAGGGGATATTTGTTTGGGATGGTCCATTTATTTAGCGGTCGATAATCTTGGACGGGACGATATTTGCCGTCCTTCTTTTTTACGAAGAAGAATCCGGCGGCGTAGGGGGACTTAGATCGGCGGATTCTTTTCAATCGTTTGTTCGAAGTGATAAATTCTCGTTGTGCCTCTTGCTCCTTAGGTGATAATGGATAGACGCGACAGTTTAGTGACGAGGGTGCATCTGGTTTGAGCTCTATGGCATGATCCCAGCGTCGTCTCGCGGGGAATCGTTCGGAGGCTTCTTCCTCGAATACTTTTCCATATTGGTGGTATACCGAGGGGATGAGTTCCTTCCAGTGTTGTTTCGTGTTGTCAATGGCTTTTTCTGCAAGTTGTTGGGCGACGGTGGTTGTGCGCTTGAGGGGTAGGTAAAAGAGGCGGTCTCCTTCGGCCTTCCTTATTGTGGCAGGTAGTCGTAGGGTGTCCTGCCATGCATAGACCGTTCCTTTCAATCTCCCGTTTTCCCAATCGACGTCTGGTCGTGTACTCTCGCCGAAGGGGTACCCTAAGATGAAGTCGTCTTCGCCGATGTCGGCTATGAGGAACACGTGTGCTTGTGTTCTTCCAAGGTAGTTGATTTTGAGGATGACTCCATCTGTGATCGTTCCCAAGGCGTTTGTTGTCCCATCGACATTTGTAACTTTTCTGGGTCACGACAACTTTCTGGTATGAAGATCATATTCTTGTAGGACTCTCGGGTGTACAAAGTTTTCTGTTGCCCCTGTGTCGTAAAGGGCTTTTGACGTGGCTCTTTGGTCTCCAATATAATGTATGAACGCTGCTTTGATTGATTTGTTCCTAGATACATATATTGAGTCCATACTGCATGCCCGAATGAGAGCCATAGCACTCAGGCATCCTGAAAACCCATCTCCTCTCCTTCTGTCCTCATACACTTTATGAACTCCTGTCTATCTTCCTCAGACAGGGAGACCAAGGCTTTCGCCAAGTTCTGCATGCTCTGGGGGGGCGTGGGAACTTTCTGCATATCTTCGGACGCGTCCGAAGTGTCGTGGGAGTTGGTCACTTTGATTCGTGTTTTGTGATCCGGGCAATTCCGGGCCACGTGACCCTGGTGCGAGCATTCGTAGCAGCGCCCTTCTTTTCGATGTTTCTCTTTTTCGGCGTCTGTTACGGCTTTTCGGACCGTAGCGCTTGTATCCATCGCATTTGGGTCACGAGGTGGGAGCCTGGGTCGTGCTGGGTTCGCGGGACCTCCCGTCTGATTCGAGCGCTGCCAGAAGAAGTTCTGGGGGTTTCGAGGCGTTTGTGGCGCTCCCCAGACATTCTTTCTTCCCTGACGGATGGCTCTTTTTTGCAAGAAGTTTTTCTGTTGTACCTGTGCTGCATGAGCCCATTGCTCGAAGTTCTCGGGATTTTCGCGGTCGATACACTCGTCTGCCACCTGTGATGGGAGCCCTTGGGCGAACATAGCCAAGGCCATGGGATCGTCGATGTCGATCCAAGCACAGTGAGCCAGTACTTGAAACTTTGCTATGTATTCGTCCACCGCTCTGTCTATCATTCATAGGTTTCGTAGGTCCTCGCGCGCCTGTTCATGGGCCGCGTAGTCGACGAAGGATCGGCGGAAGTCGGCTTCAAGAGCTTCCCACATGGTCATCCCGAATGGGAGAAGGTCCCTGCCGGACTCGACTCAGTCGAGCCATTCGTAGTTCCGTTCTGTCCAGCCTTCGACTTTCGGCCCCTCGATGAGGCTTAGGAAGAAGGCAGCCCGTTTAAACGGGTCTTTTGCGATCGTGGCATCTCTGTTCATCAAAATGTACCGTTTGAATTGTGTTAGGAATTTCATGGTACGTCGTCGGTCGCCATCATATCAGTCGGGGGGAATACCCTCGAGTCTGACGGTCTTTATCGGTGTTTCGTCTTCGTCGATTAAGTCGTCGAGTCGGAATGGGTCGTCACCGGTTCCTCGTGGGGGTGGCCCGGGCCTCCTCGACCCTCATTCCGTCTGGGACGATCGTGCCATTGGGGCATCTCGTTCTGGCGCTTCATGATACTCAATATCTTCTGCGCGACTTTCGGCGCAACTCGGTGCGTGACTAGGGACCCTTGTAGTGTATCCTTCCCCGCTCTCAACGAGAGTGGTGAAGTTGATCCCCTTCATCGGAAAGTGGCGCACACCCGTTCCGAGTCGGACAACGCGGTGCGCGACGAATTTTCCGGTCTGATACTGTATTTCGAACCATACTCCGAAGAGATTGGAGATGGCGACGTTGGCTCCTTTATAGGTAGTGTAATAGCTGTTCCACGGGACTCCGTCGATGTCGGAAGTTTTATAGATTACTACCGCTTCGTCTTTGTCGTTTGTACGGTAGTCAATCGGAACGCTGTTTTCGGTTTCGGGTGTGAGTTCAAAGGGTAACTTTGTTACTCCAAGTGCCTCTTCTGTGGGAACGTTCTGTCCCAGGTGCACAATGCGCCAATCTTTTCGGGACGTGGGTGTTTTTGACATTCCTGCGTGTTTCGGTTCGGTCGATCTCGCAAGATCGTAGCGGTAAGCTTGTTCTTATGTCACGCCTCGGTTAGCTGCATGTCGGGTTCGCTCGTTCTGGGTTCGATGATTGGCCTCTTTACAGGCTCAGTGTCTTTGAGATGAGAGAACCTTTTGTCTACCAGAGGGTCAAACTGGTGTTCAGGCCTGAGTCTTTCAGAGAACCGATAGATTCACAGAAGAACAAGCTTAAGGCTTGTTCGTTGATATACAGGGGCTTATATACAGCGCTGATCGAAGCTACTGGTACATGCTACTGCTCGACGGAACACGGTAGGGACGTAACGGAATACACTGGAATGGAACGGAACATGGTAGACTATCATGGAACTTACTAGGTGCGCGAGGTTACGCTCGTCACCTGCCGGGTCACGTCACGGTTGGCGTGACAGAGATAGCTGCCAAGGAATTCAAAAAAAAGGATAAGAAGACGTGGGACCAAATTGTCCCAAAAGCATACCACGCCTACAAAGACGTATTCAGCAAGAAGAAAGCAACACGATTTCCCCCATCACGACCCTGGGATCATGCTATTCATTTAACACCAGACGCCCCACCATCACTGAAAGGAAAACCCTACCCAGTGACCCTAGCAGAACAAGATGCGGTGGACGCTTACCTACAACCAGAAATCGACAAGAAATATATCGAAGAATCCAAATTGCCATATGGATTACCCCTCTTCTTCGTTGCAAAAAAGGACGGAACAAAACGACCAGTGGTAAATTATAAACCACTAAATCGGTATACCATTAAGGATCAACAACCCCTCCCTAACCTGACTGATCTCACTCGACGCCTCGCCAAGGCAAGATTATTTACAGCTCTAGACATACGAATGGGATACAATAATATACGAATCAAACAAGGGGACGAATGGAAGGCCGCATTTGTAACCCCTGCCACACGAACACGACCACCGCAACATTGGCAGCCCAGAGTAATGCCTTTCGGACTTTGCAACGCACCTGCCACCTTTCAAAAATTTATGAATGAAATTCTTAGTCGACAAATAGCAAAAGGAGAGGTCCTGTGTTACCTAGACGACATCCTCATTGCTACCCCGAATGACCTCTCACACCACCAAAAACTAGTCCGCGAAGTCTTGGATGTCATAAGGAAACACGACCTCTACCTCAAAGCGACTAAATGCTTCTTCGAACAAAAAAAGATAACCTATCTCGGACTGGTGATCGAAGACGGACAATTGCACATGGACCCAGCCAAGGTAGAAGCAGTAAAAGAGTGGCCCATCCCTAAAAATCTCCACGACCTACGGGTGTTTATGGGCCTCATAGGATGGCTACGACCATTCCTGAAAGGATTTGCCCAAAAGGCAAAACCACTGTCAGAACTAACAAAGAAAACAATTCCTTACAGGTGGACAGAAGAAACCCAACACGCCTTCAACCAACTGAAGGCCCTAGCCACCGCATACCCGTCATTAAAACAACCTGACTTCGAACAACCCTTCGAGATAGAAACCGACGCGTCAAAAGTCGCGATGGGTGCAGTCCTGTTCCAGCGGGACTCCCGCAAGAAGCCCCAAATAGTGGCCTACTACTCAAAAACCTTCAGCAAGGAGGAACAATGGTATACCACCTACGACCAGGAATTAATGGCCATCATATGGGCCCTACGAACCTGGAGACATTTTGTGGCCGGAACCCCATACAAAGTCAAAATATGGTCCGACCATGAAGCACTGAAAACCTGGAAAGAAAAATGAACCGTGTCAAGAAGAGTAGCCCGTTATGTGATGGAACTAGAAGAATACAACATTGAAATCCACCACGTAAAAGGCACGGAAAATAAAAGAGCCGATGCCCTTTCACGAAGACCCGATTATGGGGACACAACCAAGGATGATGAAATAACCGTCCTCCCCGCATCCCTCTTCGCCAACACCATCCAATCCGACCCCCCCTATGACAAACTTCTCAGTGAAATCACTATTGAACAAGCAAGAAACGAAGAAGTACTCCGTACTTGGACCCAGAAATACGACATCACCAGGTATAACTCATTATATTGGAAAGGGGATGCAATGGTCGTTGTGGGACCCAACGACCTTAAAAAGGGGATAGCACACTTCCACCACGACACACCAACAGCGGGACACCCCGGCATTTCCACAACTTTCACACTCATCCGACGACTTTACTGGTGGCCCGACATGTACAAATTTATCAAAGAATATGTACAAGGATGCGCACAATGTCAAGAAAACAAAGTCAACACCAACAAGATGCCATGACCAATAGTACCAATTACCCCCCAACACTCCCTTCCTTTCGAAACAATCGCCCTCGACTTCATTACCAAACTCCCAAAATCCAACGAATACGACACCATCCTCACAATAACCGACCACGATTGCACCAAGATGACCCTGTTCATCCCCTGTAACGAAACGATTGATGGACCTGGAGTGGCCAAACTATACCTAGATCACGTGTTTAAACACTTTGGCATTCCCCGACGCATCATATCCGACCGAGATCCCCAATTTATATCCTCCTTCATCACCAACTTATGTAAACGATTCGACATCCAACAGAACATCAGTACCGCATATCACCCCCAGATGGACGGCCAATCCGAACCAACCAACCAAAAACTAGAACAATACCTCAGATTCTGGGTCAACCAGAGACAAAACGATTGGGTAAAATGGCTTCCCTATGCCCAATTTGCCCTCAATACCTGGCCTAGTCATACGACAAAGAAAACCCCGTTTGAACTTCTCATGGGGCACAACCCCAGAAGTCAATGGACCCCCAAAATCACCAATAATCCCGCAGTGGAAAAACGTATCTCCGTGATGGAGAAACTTCGAAAGGAAGCCCACCAAGCCATGATCTGGGCCCAACGCCTCATGACCCGAACTCCACGGAAGTTCACACCTTATCAAGAGGGACAAAAGGTCTGGCTCGAAGGAACAAACCTTAAAACCACGCATCCAACTGCAAAACTGGCCCCCCGATGTCATGGGCCCTTCCAGATCACCAAACGACTCTCCAACGTGACGTACCAATTGAAACTCCCCCCATCATGGAAGATACATGATGTCTTCCATATCTCCCTTCTCACCCCATATAAAGAAACAACGACCCACGGCCCCAACTACACGAGACCACCACCTGACCTTATCGATGGACAAGAAGAATACGAAGTAGAAGAGATAAGGGATTCGAGAAGGATTGGACGCCACAAGAAACTCCAATACCTGATCAAATGGAAAGGATACCCCAACTCCGACAACACGTGGGAAAACAATGACGACATACACGCTCCAGAACTAATTACAAAGTATCACAAACAACACCCAACCGCAACAAAGTGAAGAACTATATATACCCTACAATACTTACGATACGAATCCCCATCTCCCTACTATCATGCAGACCACCATCGATCCTACTCTTCTCACAATCCCTGCCTCACCTCTCACCTCTATCACTGATTCCCCTCCTCCCTCTGTCATCGACGACAACGACAACGAAACTACACGACTGGTCTCCCCGGATTGGGAACCCAAGGGAGAAATGAAGCATTGGCCCATCCCCACCATCAAGTCAGACGAAGAAATAAAGAAACGGGTAGAAAAGAAAATTGGGAAGTACGTCTTCAACCACCTTACCCAACATCAGCAAATCCTCTTCACCCGAGCCTTCTATCAATTAAAGCCGGAAGAAACCATCGACCCCCAATACACTATTTTTCATCACTACGACGACACTCGTGCCACTTGGTGGCAAGCCACACGACAAGCAGCGTCACAAGCTGCTGAAGATCTCACCAATTCCTGTAGCACCATGTTAGGATCCATGATGGAAGCAATGGGATCCGCAGGTGCGAAATTAAAACACTTTAGCTGCATCGAGGAACGACTCGACACTCACTGGAGGGGCCACAATGAAGATGGCACCCTCAACAATCAACACACTCCCAAACGTCTCGCTATATCAAACTTTCCCCCATCCCCCCATGCTCAACCCTTCACGGCATTGCCGTCACCAATCTGTTCCGAATCCCCCAACAAAGAAGGGGAAGTCCCCTACGCACCACGATCACCTCCACCTGAAGCTAACCCGATGGCGGGATGGTTACACAACAACCCCGCACACCCCCACTTCCTAAACCTCACCATACTGAACGAAGAGACTTGGCAGGAGGAAGTAGCCAAGTATATCAGATACCAACCCGGCCCCAACCCTAAAATACTACTCACTGAAGGACCGGGATGCCACATATATGGAGAAGATCTGTTCCTTCCCCGCGCTGAGGGTACCCACTACCGTATGACTGACCAAGAGACTGCACGTCTCTACTTTGGGTCGCCGGCTAAAGAACAGATCGACACAGCCGTTGAAGAGATAGGCGACTTACACATCAAAGCGGAAGTGGAACGCTTCCGTCATGCCTGTACCCGGGAAACTCTAGCCATGATCAAGTCCCGACGCCAACAAGACCTAGCATTTAAGGAACGCAAGGTCTGGCAGGACGCCCAGAAGCGACTAGAAGCCGCCGACTTCATCGGTAAAATACAAAATACCCAACCACTACCTTACCCTCTCCGTTATCACCCCTACCCCCGTCATGCCAACTGTGTTACGATACGTACTCGGACTTATTTTCTTTTCTTCTGACTGTGCACCTTCCCTCCCCTTGTTCCCATGATT